>JASEVX010000001.1:139881319-140004117 GCA_031761405.1 Serripes groenlandicus
TTGACATTTAATGTGAATGTTTATCTAAATGATATCTAAGCCAAGTTCAAATATGGATCATGTAGGGTCAAAACTAGGTCACTAGGCCAAATTGAAGGTAAATCTTGTTAACAATTTGGAAGCCGCATTTTTTGCTTCAGCAGCTTGAAATTTGGTCAGAATGTTTGTCTGAATTATATCTAGGTCAAGTTCGAATATGGGTCATATTGGGTCAGAAACAAGGTCAATAAAGGAAAATATTGTTCAAACTCCGGAGGCCGCATTTTTACTTTGAGCAAGTTGAAAAATTGTCAGAATATTGTCTTGATGATATCTAGTCCATGTTGGAATATGGGTCATATCAGGTAAAAAAATATAGATCACTAGGCCAAATGAAGGAAAATCTTGTTAACACTAAGGAGGTTGCATTCAGAATAATTGTCTTGATGTGTTTTGCATTGCAGTACATTGTATAATTAAGGTGAGCGATCCAGGGCCATGATGATGGCCCTCTTGTTTCTTTTCTGTTAATGGTGGTCTAGGATATCTTTGATTGATTATAGTCAATTCCCTCATAAAGACTATATTTTTTAAACCTTTGAAGCAGACATTACACTTAAAAGTCTTAAGTGGAAAAAGAAATTGCTCAAATATTCCTTTTAGCTAATAAGCTGTCTCTTCTGTCTCAGACATAAGCAATAATTTAGCAAGATTCTCGAATTTCTTTCTTAAATGGATTTTTTTTCAATTTGGAAGAGTTGACAAATTGATTTGCAAGTTCATGTATAAACCCTTTCCAACATACAACCAATCTGCTGCAGACGACTTTAACCCTTTCCCTCATATAGACGCTTTCTGACGCCTCTGCAGCAGACGGCGTTTTGAAAACATAGTGACAAAAGAAGAAATTGCACAAAACGTGCAATTTCTCCTTTTGCCACAATGTTTTCCACTTTTTGTCATAGGTTATCCATTCAATTATGGAGATTTTCTATGTTTTGACAAAATACGTTCGAAGTCGTCTGCTGCAGAATTGTCGTATGGGGGAAAGGGTTAAAGTAATGTAGAAAAATACTGGAAATCTCTATGGAAGAAAGTATTATTATTGAAAAGACTTAACCCTTTCCCTCATACGACAATTCTGCAGCAGACGACTTTGAACATATTTTGTCAGATGGATAACCTATGACTAAAAGTGGAAAACATTGTGACAAAAGGAGAAATTGCACGTTCTGTGCAATTTCTTCTTTTGTCACTATGTTTTCAAAACGCCGCCTGCTTTAACCGTTTCCCTCATATGACAATTCTGCAGCAGACGACTTTGTACATATTTTGTCAGATGGATAACCTATGACTAAAAGTGGCAAACATTGTGACAAAAGGAGAAATTGCACGTTCTGTGCAATTTCTTCTTTTGTCACTATGTTTTCAAAACGCCGCCTGCTTTAACCCTTTCCCTCATATGACAATTCTGCAGCAGACGACTTTGAACATATTTTGTCTCATAATAGAAAATCTCTATAATTCAATGGATAACCTATGACTAAAAGTGGAAAACATTGTGGCAAAAGGAGAAATTGCTCGTTTTGAGCAATTTCTTCTTTTGTCACTATGTTTTCAAAAAGATGTCTGCTGCAGAGGCATCAAAAGTGTCTATATGAGGGAAAGGGTTAAACATATTGTGACAAAAGAAGAATATTGCTCATGATGAGTAATTTCTCCGTTTGCCACAATGTTTTCAAAAGGCAACTGCTGCAGAGATGTTAGAAAGTTTCTGTATGTTGGGAAGGATTAACAAAAAAACATTAAACTTGGAAAGCTATCAATCACATCCATCAATGAATAAAGCTGACAAGGCACAAAAAGGCTCACAAATGAAATCAAGACACCCTATTAATACAAAAATCATGTTATTTAGATAAACTAACATTTTATACAAACTAGTGGTACCAATATCATATTTCAAAATGCAGTTATGACTGTTTGGCATGAAGAAATCATCTACTGTTCACAGAAATCAATTGCTCCATTGAAAAAGTATGGATGAGCGATGGCATTACTTAACTTTAATAGGCAGCACAATACGGAAAATTATCATAAATGAGTTTAGTTTAGTTTAGTTTTTGGGGTTTAACGCCGCTTTCAACATTATTTCAGTTATATCACGGCGACAGTTCACTTATTCATGATCCCTGGGTAAACAAACCAGTACTAGGCTAGAAAACACAGCTGCAAGTCTTGTTTATACCCATTGTATATTCAACTGTCAAGAGATGTCACCTGCGAAAAAGGAAAGGTTGCATAGGAGCAGAGCTCTAGATTAGGGGCATATTGCATGTTCTAAAATCCTTATTTAACCCTCGAACCCTATCTTGTGGGTACTCAAAAAATGGTCTCACTGATAGGATTCTTTCGAGTACCCACATCAAAGGATTTGGTTGGATAATAAGAGAGATATTTGGGGAAAAGAGCTCTAAACCCCTTCTTATCTGGACCCCTGATAGAAGTTTGTAACTCAGTGTATCCAGACCATACCTGAGCCATGTTGCAGTGATAGTAGGATGTGCTGCATAGGAATACCAGTATGTCACAGTACTGTAACAAACATCTCTTGAATAAACTGTAATTCCTTTTAAATGGGAACCAACTTTATTTAATGGAGTCTTATGAAAACATGGCAAGATATTTGATGTTATTGACGAATCCATTTAAAAATTTGGAAATGGGTTTCAATTATAAAATTCTTAAATTAGATCAATTCAAATCTTTTTTAAAGGCCACAGATGGTAGTCACGCTGATTTCATAATTTTACATTTAGAAAATTGCCCATTTACCTATTTAGGAAATGGTTTATCTCTAGAATATCTGGATAAGAGTGAATTGAAAAGGTTCCCGACAGTAATCAATGTGTTTTATTGGATAATTGGGAAGAAAAGTACTCTAAACAAAGGTTTTTCTCTCTAGAATATCAGTGATTAATTGTCCTCAGACAGAGTGTCAGACCACTTGCTGATTTATATGCTCTCAGTGTAGAAATTCTTATTTCTTTTCTGGGCCCATCTGGTCATTTACCACCTAAGTAAAATGTCCCCTGCTGAATGGAACCAAGAGACATTCCCTTTGAAGAAATTCCAGACAAATAATAATGTGATATTTGTTCAGGACTGGATTACTTGAGATTCTTTTCCTGCTGAATGTAATGCCATTGTCAGCTTTCTCTAATATAATGTGAGTCTCACTAGGCAAAAAGGAGTCTCATTGTAATTACCAACAGTGAACCCTGACAGATGAGACAGTTCATATAGTAGCACACTCACCACAACCTTCACTGTTTGACTCATCTGACAAATAGCTAGAAGTATGGCCCCCACAAGCTTAACACCCATGTAGCCAAGTCCTGGTAGCTCAGTCGGTAGCGACGAGAACTGTCAATCCAGTTGTGAGTTCGATCCCAAGCTTGGCTTATATTCTTTCTGACGTTTGACAAAAGTCACTGTGACAAGCGTCATTCGTCTTTCACCAATGAAAATCAGCCAGTTGCTTGGAAAGACTATTGTGTGTAGTACTGGTGTGAGATAGCCAGGAAACACATGATAAGGTAAACTGGCTGCGGTTATGGCAAGTTCGAAAAACTAGGATTAACGATCGATAAACTAGGTTTTTCGAACGTAAAACCAGGTTTATCGAATACTAACTTATATTTTCGAGCGAAAACATAGGATAACGCGCGTAAACCATAGTTTACGCTCGTGAACCCATGTTCACGCTCGATAAACTAGGTTTCTCGATTGAACTAAGAATTTCGGTCGTTATCCTAAGTTCACGAGCGTGAACCTATGTTTACGGGCGTGAATCTGGATTCATGAGCGTGAACCATAGTTTACGAACGTGAACCTAGGTTCACGGTCGTAAAGATAGGTTCACGTTCGTAAACTATGGTTCTCGCTCGTAAACATAGGTTCACGGTCGTAAACCTAGGTTCACGCCCGAAATTCATAGTTGATTTGATAATCCTAGTTTATCGACCGTAAACCATGGTTTACGTTTGATAAACTAGGTTTCTCGATTGAACTACGAATTTCGGTCGTTATCCTATGTTTACGTGCGTGAACCGGGGTTCACGAGCGTGAACCTATGTTTACGAGCGTGAACCATAGTTTACGAACGTGAACTTATGTTTACGACCGTGAACTTGGGTTTACGAGCGTGAACTATGGTTTACGACGTTATCCTATGTTTTCGCTCGAAAGTATAGGTTAACATGCTTTTACGTTCGAAAAACCTAGTTTATCGATCGTTAATCCTAGTTTTTCGACCGTAAACCTAGGTTCACGTTCGTAAAACTAGGATTAACGATCGATAAACTAGGTTTTTCGAACGTAAAACCAGGTTTATCGAATACTAACTTATATTTTCGAGCGAAAACATAGGATAACGGGCGTAAACCATAGTTTACGCTCGTGAACCCATGTTCACGCTCGATAAACTAGGTTTCTCGATTGAACTAAGAATTTCGGTCGTTATCCTAAGTTCACGAGCGTGAACCTATGTTTACGGGCGTGAATCTGGGTTCATGAGCGTGAACCATAGTTTACGAACGTGAACCTAGGTTCACGGTCGTAAAGATAGGTTCACGTTCGTAAACTATGGTTCTCGCTCGTAAACATAGGTTCACGGTCGTAAACCTAGGTTCACGCCCGAAATTCATAGTTGATTTGATAATCCTAGTTTATCGACCGTAAACCATGGTTTACGTTTGATAAACTAGGTTTCTCGATTGAACTACGAATTTCGGTCGTTATCCTATGTTTACGTGCGTGAACCGGGGTTCACGAGCGTGAACCTATGTTTACAAGCGTGAACCATAGTTTACGAACGTGAACTTATGTTTACGACCGTGAACTTGGGTTTACGAGCGTGAACCTACGTTTACGAGCGTGAACTATGGTTTACGACGTTATCCTATGTTTTCGCTCGAAAGTATAGGTTAACATGCTTTTACGTTCGAAAAACCTAGTTTATCGATCGTTAATCCTAGTTTTTCGACCGTAAACCTAGGTTCACGTAATTATAGGACAATTGGCTTGCCATATGCGGTGATATGACTGCAAAGCTGTTGAAAATGGCATTAAAACTCCAAATAATCAATACAACCATGTACCTTAATGTGAAACCAAACAGATGCAAAAAGATCATTCTTCACCTGACATGGCTCATGTGTCATTGATAGTCTTTGTATGATGCTTTGGAATTGAAGATGTAATAAATATGTCTTCCTTTTGATTGGATCTCAATGGCTCATCCTGGATCTTGATGTGGTCTATGATCAGTGGTAGACATTTATTTCTTATTCACCAAGTCTTAACCGGTTCTGATATAGACGCCTCTGTAATATTAAATGTTTGGAAACATTGTGGGAAAACGAGAAATGGCTAATCCAATTAAATACCAGTTGAATCAAAATATTTTTCCTTCTTGCAGATGTTACACAGCCTTTTTTTATCAGACATACTAAAGGCAGAAGACTTAAAGCATGTCATATCAGGTAAAAGAGAAGTTCACATGTTTATTATGTCTCGAGCCTTTAACTATATACCCGATATATTGTTTAATAAATTATTCCATGGGGAGAATGTTTAAAGAATCAAATGGAAGCTTATGAAGAAAGGACAGAAAAATTTATTTTACACACACGCACAAAAAAGGTTGTTGTTAAGAAAAAAAGTGCTGAAGACTTGATGTGATGGGCATATTCTGTTGTGTGGTTAAAAAGACACAGTAGTTTACTGCTGTTTGTAAACTTGTGGAAAAATTGTGACAAAAGAAGAATCTCCTTTTACCACAATATTTTCCTCTATATACTTTCATTTATAGAGATGTTAATGGTTTTTATACGCCCTTTTTTTTTGAAACGGAACGTATTATAGTTTTACCTGCGGCGGATGGGTGGGCGGCGTCCAGTATGTTGTCTGCCCAATAACCTTAGAAGCCTTGTTTAGATCTCTATCTATCGTTACCTTTAAGCTTTAAACATCATCTCCTCCTACACCACAGGACCAATTTCAACCAAACTTCATAGGAATGTTCCTTTGGTGGTCCTCTTTCAAAATAATTACATTAAGAACTTTGGTTGCTGCGGCATCAGAAAGGGGGCAAAATGCAAAGAAATCTTCTCCTCTGAATCTGCATGTCAGATTCCAATCTAACTTGGTAGAAATGTTTCTTGGGTGACCATTTACAAAAAATGTTCAAGCCATATTGATTGGTTGAAAAACATGGAAACCAGGCCCATCAGAAAAGGGGCAAAATTTTAATCAATTCCATCCTTATGAAAGTGCTTTTCTGATCTCAAGATAATTTTGTAGAAATGTTCTTTCATTGATCCTCTACATACTTTGTCAAGCCATATTGATTAGTTGAAAGACAGCAATCAAGCAGCATCAGAAAAGGGGTAAAATTAACTTTTTGCTTCAAATGACATCTCCTAATTCAAAAGACTAATTTCATCAAAAATACATAGGAATGTACCTTTGGTGGTCCTCTTTCCTCTTTGTCCAAGAATTTAAATTCCTTGGAAAACTTTGATTGCTGCGGCATCAGAAAGGGGGCAAAATGCCTTGATTCTTCTCCTGAATTTGCTCATAGTATTTTAAGATAATTAAGTAGTAATGTTCCCTGGGTGATCTTTAACTAGGTGGCATCACAAAAGGGGTAAAGTGAATGTTTTGCTTCAAATGATATTGCCTCCTAATTCACTGGATCAAATTCAACAAAACTTCACAGGAATGTTCCTTTGGGGGTCCTCTTTCAAATTGTTCAAAGATTTAATGTCTTATTACAAATGTCTTATACTGATAAGCTGTTTCATTCACTGTCCATTCCCTGCAGTGAATCCATTCCCAGGCATTATCAAGTTATTCCTGATACACATTTGCTACTATACCATCACTCAGGTGATAAAATTAGGGCCATCTTGGCCCTCTTGTTTAATTGTCTGCTGCAGGTGCGTCTTGACAGCAAGAAAAGGGATAAAAAGTCAAACTGTGTTGCCAGCTTTGGCAGGACCGCACACTTAAGTGATCACTTTTTTGTTGTCTGTCTGTCCATCACTCAATCTTTCTGACTGTTTTTTTGTCACGCTTTAATTTACTGGTTATAGGCAGGGGACAAATTACTTCGGGTTTTTAGCTCTACTGGCCAAAGGCCAGAAGGGCTTATGTCGTGGCGATTTGTCCGTCGTGCGTGCGTGCGTGCGTCCGTAAACAATTTCTTGTTAACATGATACAGTCTTCACTTTTGATTGTATCTCAACCAAACTTATACAGTAGTTAGATATCCATGAGAGCTTGGTTCCTTTCGAAAACCAGCCAGATCCGCCCATGCATGACTGGATTATGGCCCTTGAAATGGTCAAAATTGCTATAAAAGAGCTTGTTAACACGATACAGTCTTCACTTTTGATTGTATCTCAACCAAACTTTTACAGTAGTTAGATATCTATGAGAGCTCGATTCCTTTCGAAAACCAGCCAGATCCGCCCATGCATGACTGGATTATGGCCCTTGAAATGGTCAAAATTGCTATAAAAGAGCTTGTTAACATCTCAACCAAACTTATACAATAGTAAGATATCCATGAGAGCTCGGTTCCTTTCGTAAACCAGCCAGATCCGCCCATGCAAGACTGGATTATGGCCCTTGAAATTGTCCAAATTGCTATAAAAGAGCATGTGAACACAATAGAGGCTCCATTTACTATCTGATCTTCACCAAACTTAGATAGTAGTTAAATATTGATGAGAGCTTGGTTCCTTTTGAAAACCAGCTAGATCCGCCCATGCAAGACTGGATTATGGCCCATGAAATTGTAAAAATTGCTATAACACAGCTTGTGAACACAAAAGAGCCTCCATTTACTATCCGATCTTCACCATACATACATGCTCTGGATTGAAAATGACCAAAGAACCATACCAGTAGAGCATAGGCCCTCATGGGCCTCTTGTTTAACAGTGTTGTCTGGGAAAAGGCTTATATTCTAGTTGATTGTATGGTGTTTTACACTGCTTTCAACAACTTTTCAGTTAAATCACAGCGTTTCCTGGGTACGTTACCATTACTATTGGTCCATCTATCCTGCAAGCCAGTTGTAATGCTAACCCTGCAACCCTGAATGCCAAGGAGGGCAACCATGACTACCATTTTAACCCTTTCCCACATACCACAATTCTGCTGCAGATGACTAAAAAAAATAATGATCTCTATAAATGAAAGCATAATTATTGAAAAGAATTTGAAAAAATTGTGACAAAAGGAGAAATTGCTCATCATGAGCAATTTCTCCTTTTGTCACAATTTTGTTCATAGTCTGTCTGCTGCAGGGGCATCAGTAAGCGTCTGTATGTGGGAAAGGGTTATATTCTTTGGTATGGCCGGCTTGGGATAAAAATCGCACCCTTGGAGGACACTCTACCACTACACCACCGAGAAGCCTGTCTCCTTTGTTGATGTAGCAGTTGAAAAGTCAAAACAAATTGATGGTTTTGCTAATATTTCAAAGAGAGAGGAGAACTATAACAGACTGGAATGCAGTTAAAATAGACTCTTAAATTATTGTTTTTTAGTGCATTAATGATTTTATTTAGAAAGGTCTTAAAAGAGTTTTTGGGAAAACATTTGAAGATAATTGATTTTTATTGCTATGAACAAACTTTAAGGTGCTTTGCTGTAGTGCTTCATTTATTTCCTGAATTATTCCTTTTCCCTAAGGAAGGTTTTGGATGGTCTGTTTACTGCAGCATACTTCATTTATGCTCCTGGTTTTGTTTATTATAATGGAATAAAGAACACAATTGTGAAGATATTGTACTAGAATATTGAACTGGATGTGTTTCTGTAAAAGTAGTAATTGATAAATTGTTTACCTGATAATGCTATAGGAAGAGTCATCTGTTAATGTTTTAACAAAGAAGTGTAACGGCAGGATTAAGATGTTTTTGATGGAAGTTGAACAATAATAGCTCACATTTACACTCCCGTTTAATGCAGAGGCATCAAATTGTGTCTGTAACAGGGCAATGTTGAATAGAAGCCCCAACCCTGATATACCAATTTAGGACACTTCTATATCAAAACCTTTATGCTGTTTTCAAATTATTTCACAGTTTTAAATCTGTGATATTTCACATATTCATGATCCCTGGGTAAGCAAACCAGCACTAGGCTAGGCAATATGCCCAGCCAAAGGGTACTCCACCATGACTGTCGTGCCTCGACTGGGGATAAAACAGGGATGTACAGTTTCAAATCTCCGACGCGAACCACTCGACTACAGCGAATTCCTAAAATTTCCATTTGGAGATTATATATAATGTAATTCAATGATAAGAACTTGCATCATTGTTCATCAATTGTATATGTAATCTATTATTTATTTACAATTATTGAACATTTTATAATAAAATCCTTATCTCTTGTGATATAACCCCCCAAATATTAAACTTGTGAAGAAGCACTTATTTGTTGCACACACAAACATATCACTCCCCTAACAAAAGTTTGATGGTAAATAAACTCATTATAAAATGAGTATTATAGTGTTTGCACGCTGGCTCTGAGTGATGCGGCACTGCACTGCTTGCCAATCAGTCATATAAGGTTTCAAGAAACTTCTGTAAACCAGTATCCATTTGGATCCTTAGCATAAAAGATCAGACAGGTCTTTCTCCACACATGTAATAATTATGTTAACCCTTTCCCACCTTCAGACGCATTTTGACGCATCTGCAGCAGACAACTTTTGAAAACATTGAGACAAAAACAATTGCTCAAAACAAGAAATTTCTCCTTTTGCCACAAAGTTTTCAATTTTTTTAAGTAATTACACCTACAATAATAAGAGATTTTCCATATTTTTAGTACACATTTTTAAAGTCGTCTGCTGCAGAGTTGTTGTATGTGGGAAAGGGTTAAGATGATTTTCAGAGAAGTCACCACTCATTTATTCTTTCAAGTCCTTATCAAAATTTACTTCCTATTTTGTAGGTCAATAGCTCAGCTTGGAAAAATATTAAAATATCATATCAGACCAGCAGATAAGCAATTGAGATGATGGCATGATCTTTGAACCTTCTTATAAAGTTTACAAGATGCAAATGTGTTTTGTAGGTTCTTATTTCACAGCCATAAACTATTTTGCACATTTCTTGGAAGATTTCTTAGATTTGTGAAGAATTTTACCAATATTAAATGGAACCAATTGTGAATTAACCCTTTCCCTCATATAGACGCTTTCTGACGCCTCTGCAGCAGACAGCTTTTTCAAAACGAGCAATTTCTCCTTTCGCCACAATGTTTTCCACTTTTAGTCATAGGTTATCCATTCAAGTTATCCATTCAATTATAGAGATTTTCTATTTTTTGACAAAATATGTTCAAAGTCGTCTGCTGCAGATTTGTCGTATGAGGAAAGGGTTAATGAAAAGAACAAATTATCGTAAGATAGAAGTTGTTCTCATTTAAGAAGAGAACGGCATACACACCTATGAAGATACCTCTTCTTGTAATTTAAGTAAGATTAAATAAACGAAGGTGTTTGAAAATTGATTTCATATAGCACTATATAATTCACCTTTTTAGCTAGCAATAGAAAGTTTACATTTAGTTTGCAATGAATGCTTGGAAAACTTGGGTACTCTTTGAAACCTAGTCTAATATATGTACAACACTAAAGATAAAGATCTGCCTGCACATTCATGCTTTCAGGTCCAAAGGAACTTAACCCTTTCCCACATACAGCAAATCGGCAGCAGGTGACTTTGAACATATTTTGTCAAAAAATTAAAAAATCTCTACAATTGAATGCCAATCAATGACGAAAAGTGGAAAACATTGTGGCAAAAGGAAAAATTGCTTGTTTTGAGAAATTTCTTCTTTTGTCACCATATTTTCAGAAAGCGTCTACTTGAGGGAAAGGGTTAATTCACAATGAGTTTTTTGATACCTTCTGTGACTATTATGCAAACAGTGCACTCAACTCGGATCAAACTGGGCAGATGATCAGGTTGGGGAGGGAAATGTCCAATGTTTGGTGTTTTAGTCCTTTCGCACCTATAGACGTATTTTGATGCATCTGGAGCAGACGACTTTTTTGAAAACATCATGACAAAAGTAGAAATTGCTCAAAACAAGCAATTTCTCCTTTTCCCACAATGTCTTCAACTTTTGTCAGTAAGTAAACCTTCATAAGATAGAGATTTTTCGTGTTTTTAATAAGATTTGTTCATATAGAGATATTTTTTACGTGTTTTCGATAAGATTTGTTCAAAGTCATCTGCTGCAGATTTGTTGTATGTGGGAAAGTGTTAAGGCTCATTTAGTTATTTCAGTTAAGAGATTCCCAAATGGCAGATTTAAATCTGTCTTTGCCTACTTTTTTAAACCTGCATGGTGTTGTGGGGAATAGGCAATTCAAGTTTTTTCTTGTTAAATTGTCTATTCTAGAGAATGTTAATATGTTTATTCTTGAGAAAGACAAAAGAAGGTAACCAATACCTCAAACATACATCTAATGCTGCTTAAACAAATTTCAAATCCAAATGTCAAACAATGGGATGATTAAACAGGAAATTGGTGTAGGTTCTTTATCCTAGATTTACATTTTCTCACAGATTATTTTAAGTTGAAAGAATGAAGTTGCAAGCCTTAATATATACCCTAAAAGCTCCTATTTATTGATTCTTTTTTACTTTAACAATGTTGAAGAAGTAATCTTTCTGTATACAAGATTTATACTACAGTTGCGTTTCTAATTTGCTTTCTTGAAAATAGGCAGAATTATAAAACATACAAGTCTATTGCAAAAATATCAAGTTTTTCCCATTGAGCAAGGAAGTCTCTCTTCACTCAAAACTAAATAATTCAGAAAGTAAATTGTCTTTGCAAGCCAAGAGTCAATTTAGTGTCGGCTTTGATCTGGTGTGGATGAGTGAACATTGATTGCAATTTAACAATGTTTTCATGGAATATTAACCTTATTACAGCCTATGACAGTACTAATGTCATTTTGTACTAATTATTCTTTTAGTTTTTGTCTAAGAGATATTTGATGGAAGCTACTGCTTTATTGGGGTTTTGTGTACATCATGTATATCACAACAACAGTACAATAAACATGTTTTGTCCATGATCCCTCTTGGGTTAATAACAAGTTCTAGGCCAGGAAATGTGCCTTGCCCAAGGGTACCCAGCTATGACCGGCAATAGTGAGATGACATCTGGGACACCAGATCTAAGGTTACTAACCAGTTATAGGCCAGGAAATGTGCCTTGACCAAGGGTACCCAACTATGACCAGCAATAGTGGGATGACATCTGGGACACCAGATCTAAGGTAACTAACCCAGTTCTAGGCTAGGAAATGTGCCTTGCCCAAGGGTAACCAACTATGGCCAGCAATACTGGGATGACACCTGGGACACCAGATCTAAGGTTACTAACCAGTTATAGGCCTGGAAATGTGCCTTGCTCAAGGGTACCCAACTATCGCCGGCAACAGTGGGATGACACCTGGGACACCAGATCTAAGGTAACTAACCAGTTATAGGCCAGGAAATGTGCCACGCCCAAGGGTACCCAACTATGGCTGGCAATAGTGGGATGACACCTGGGACACCAGATCTAAGGTAACTAACCCAGTATAGGCCAGGAAATGTGCCATGCCCAAGGGTACCCAAATAGGACCGGAAATTGTGGGATGGCATCTGGGACACCAGGTCCTAAATTGCACTTGTTTTCATGGAATATTAACCTTATAACAGCCTATGACAGTACAAATGTCATTTTGTACCAATTATTTTTTGGTTTTTGTCAAAGAGATATTTCATGGGGGCTACTGCTCTATTGGAATTGTTAGGGTTTTGTGTACATCATGTATATCACAACAACAGTACAATAAACAAGTCTTGTCCATGATCCCTCTTGGGTTAATAACAAGTTCTAGGCCAGGAAATGTGCCTTGCCCAAGGGTACCCAACTATGACCGGCAATAGCGGGATGACATCTGGGACACCAGATCTAAGGTTACTAACCAGTTATAGGCCAGGAAATGTGCCTTGCCCATGGGTACCCAACTATGACCGGAAATTGTGGGATGGCATCTGGGACACCATATCTACGGTTACTAACCAGTTATAGGCCAGGAAATGTGCCTTGCCCAAGGGTACTTGAATGGCAATAGTGGGATGACATCCAGGACACCAGATCCTAAATTGCACGTTAACAATGTTTTCATGGAATATTAACCTTATAACAGCCTATGATAGTACTAATGTCATTTTGTACTAATCATGTCTCCCCCATTACATGGGGGTGACATATTGTTTTTGCCCGTTCCTTCCGTCCTTCCTTCTGTCACACTTGTTTCCACTCAATAACTGAAGAACGCTTGGGCGTAGGAACTTCATACTTGGTATGCAGGTTGGTCATGACTAGCTGACCCCTATTGATTTTGATAACAGAAGGTCAAAGGTCAAGGTCATGGTGACCTTGTGAGGTAAAAAATGGTTTCCGCTCAATAACTGAAGAACGCTTTGGCTGAGGAACTCCATACTTGGTATGAAGGTTGGCCATGCCTAGTAGAAGACCCCTATTGATTTTGAGGTAAGTACGTCTAAAGTCAAGGTCACAGTGACCATGAGCTTGAAAGGTCACAGTGACAATGAGCTGATAAATAGTTTTTGCTTGGGCCCAGGAACTTTATACTTGATGTGCAGGTTGGTCACCACCAGCAAATGACTCCTATTAATTTTAAGGTCACTAGGTCAAAGGTCAAGGTCACATCCGTCACACTTGTTTCCGCTCAATAACAGGTTGGTCATGACCAGTAGATGACTCCTATTGATTTTGATGTCAGAAGGTCAAAGGTCAAGGTCATGGTGACCTTGTGAGGTAAAAAATGGTTTCCGCTCAATAACTGAAGAACGCTTGGGCCGAGGAACTCCATACTTGGTATGCAGGTTGGCCATGCCCAGTAAAAGACCCTATTAATTTTGAGGTCAAAGTCAAGGTCACAGTGACCTTGAGCTGAAAGGTCACAGTGACAATGAGCTGAAACATTGTTTTTGCTTAATAACTGTAGAATGCTTTGGCCATGGAAGTTAATACTTGGTGTGCAGGTTGGTCACCACCAGTAGATGACCCCTATTGATTTTGAGGTCACTAGCTTAAAGGTCAAGGTCATGGTAACCTTCAGCTGAAAAATGGTTTCCTCTCAATAACTAAAGAATGCTTATGTTGAGGAACTTCATACCTCGTGTGCAGGTTGGTCTTAACCAGTAAATGACCTTTATTGAATTTGTTTGATTTTGAGGTCACAAGGTCAAATGTCAAGGTCATGGTAACCTTCAGCTGAAAAAGGGTTTCCTCTCAATAACTAAAGAATTCTTATGTTGAGGAACTTCATACCTCGTGTGCAGGTTGGTCCTAACCAGTAAATGACCTTTATTGAATTTGTTTGATTTTGAGGTCACAAGGTCAAATGTCGAAGGTCACGATAACCTTCAGCTGAAAAATGTGTTTTACTCAATAACTCAAGAACGCTTATACCCAGGAACTTCATACTTGGTTAGCAGCATGGTCCTAACCTGTAGATGACCCCTATTGATTTTGATGTCAGTAGGTCAAAGGTCAAGGTCACCGTGACCTTTGGCTGAAAAATGGTTTCCGCTTAATAACTGAAGATTGCTTGGGCCCAGGAACTTCATACTTGGTGTGCAGGTTGGTCACCAGCAGCAAATGACCCCTATTGATTTTGAGGTCACTAGGTCAAATACCAAGGTCATGGTAACCCTCAGCTGAAAAATGGTTTCCGCTCAATAACTGAGGATTGTCACTGTTGCTTCATCTCCAGTCCAAAACTAAAAAAAATCATCTTCATCATTTCTTTTCCTCCCCTACGACCACACAAATGGGGAGACAATCGCTTTTTCAAAAAAGCAATCTCTAGTTATTCTTTTGGTTTGCTTCTGCACTATTGAAATTATTGGGGTTTTGTGTACATCATGTATATCACAACAACAGTACAATAAACAAGTCTTGTCCGTGATCCCTCTTAGGTTAATAACCAGTTCTAGGCCAGGAAATGTGCTTTGCCCAAGGGTACCCAGCTATGACCGGCAATAGTGGGATGACATCTGGGACACCAGATCTTAAATTCCATAGGCTGACCATGCAAAGCAAAGGGCATACCTGTTCATAGTGCAGATTGGACCATTTCCCAAAAGGTTTTCCAACTTTTTCTATACATCATCATTTGAAATATTTTCGTTTCTCCATTTGGTTCATTGATTAACCAGTACACTAATTTTGAGTTTGATACACATCATTTTTCCTACACTAATTTTGAGTTTGATACACATCTTTTTTCTTATAAGCAGATGCATTTTGACACATTCGAACCAGACGACTTTTGATAAATGAGAAACTATTCATAATGAACATGTTTTGCCTCTGGCCACAATGTTTTCAACTTTATTAAATAGTTTGTACTTTCATTTATTGACATTTTACAAATTATAAGAGAATCAAAATGCCTATAAAGAGGAGTTCCAAAAAGGGTCTTTGTGCTATAATAGCTTTGGTTTTTTTCAAAGCCTATAATATTGTGGGTATTCAAAAGATTTGTCACCTGAAATCTTTCCCACATACAACAAACATGCAGCAGACGACTTTGAAATCATTTACACAAAATATGGAAAATCTCTAAAAACAAAAGTATATATATTTATTGAACAGATTTGAAAACATTGTGGCTAAAGTAAACTGACAATTAAGTAATCAAAGAAACCCTGTAATATTTTGCCACTAAACACCAACCAAACAAGAAGTTAAAATCTGCAGCCGACGACATTGAAATTATTAAGATAAAATTAAGGAACATTTCTATATCAATATTTGTAATGTTATTGAATTAAGTTCAATCATTGTCGCAAAAGGAGTAATTTCTCATTATTAGCATTTTTCCTTGGCACAATGTTTTCAAAAGTTGTCCGCTGCACCAAAATACACCTGCTCATGGGAAAGTGTTAAAGGTAATAAAAAGCAACATCTTACTCAAGATGCATGTGTCATGGGGCGTTCTTACCGCCGATCTGAGTACCTCGATCAAACTCGATCATGCAATCGTGAAATGATCTCCCTCGGTCTGCAGGGGGGTCCCCAGATTTTTTTGACATGTCAAAAAAATCTTTGTAGTGCTCGAGAAGCCAGGTGGTCTGGAAGCGGTCTGAAATACATCATGTAGTGCTCTGGTAAACTTGTGTATACTAGTGTACAAGGTCTAGTTCATCAGGAAGACATCTAGTCATCCGATCTGTCCTCGATCAACTACACCTGTATACAACATGTTCTAGATCGTGTACAACCCCAATCCGATGCATTTACTCGATTAACTTGATAATTTGCAGACCACATCCGAACTCTACTCGAACATACACAGCTTCTACCCGATCATACCAGATCATACCCGACCCCCTCGATATTCTATTCAAGGTCAAGGTCACAGCGGGCACTTTGGCAGGTTTTTCATAACTGGCCGGGATTCCATAGAAGCAATCCAGAACAAATTACTACAGTTTCATACCTAGTCTGCTGCTATCGTGCAGCGATCGTGCCCAATCGTATTTGGTCGGGTAGAGGTAAAAGAAAAGTCGGGCTTGTCATGTTGAGACTAAGTCGAGTAGAAGTCAGGATGTGTGTCAGCAAGTGGTCTTAAAGTAGTCTGGATGGGTCATGAGTTGATCTAGTATGGTCCACTAAATGTCTGGCAGAGGTCCCCGTCGGTTGTGTAGACCCACAACCAAACACCTGGTCGAGCTTGGTCACGGAATTTGGTCGGTCAGGGGAGATCGAGGTACTCGGATTGGCAGTGAGAACGCACCATCATGCAAAACTATAAATTTTAAGGAAATGAAAACAAACAGAACAAAATCCCAGGTTAAATTGTCATGAGCCAGTCAGGTGTGACAATGGAAATGTCGCCATTAAGTGTTCAATGAATCACCAGTGCATTACAATTTCCTGGACAAATGAAGTTTTCCTAGTAATGATATGTTAGCATTTCCATTTCATGCTCACTGACAATCTATCTTAAACATGATGTCAAACTGAATGTCACATTATCGTGAATGCTTCCTTTGTTTAACTTCAAAACCGGTTAAATTTGCATGAATGAGCATGCTGATGTCTTCAGAAGGAAAAGACATCACATTATTATGCTGGAGAGAATCTGTAGAACTTTTAACACAGAAACATGCAATTCTTAAACCTGATCCAGCAAAGAGAGCTTGTGTTTTATTTAGGCTCTTAATTGTTAGGACTATCACTTTTTATTAACCCTCCCATATAAAACAATTCTGCAACAGACAACTTTAAAAACATCAAAATTGTGGGAAATCTCTATGAATGAATGAATGTAGAACTATTGAATCGAGTTGAAAACATTTCCAGATGTTTTGGTCAAAGTTTTGGAAGTTTTGTATTTGTTGAGGCACAAAGACATTATGGGATTTATATGCAATGAAAAGCTATTTAGCACTTTTCCTGTTAAAGGCAAGATTGGACACCTTATTTTAAATCATTGAGTAAAAGATATATTGCTGAAGATGTCCCCTGCGAAATTATGTTCTAGAAATTGGAACAGTTCTAGAACAGTTCTAAAACATCAAGAACAGTTCTAAAACAGTAACATATGCATGTTCTAGAACTGTTCTAGAACATCATTCTAGAATAAAACCAGAACCTTTGTTGAACTTGTTTTCATTCTGAAAGTGTTCTTGAAATATTCTAGAACATTTTTAGAACTTTTCAAGGCAGAATCAGTTAAAGAAATTTTCTACAAATTTTTAATAAAAATTTAAACTTTTAACTATTAAAAAGTGTTCTTAAAATGTTCCAAAATATGAACTTTTATAATCTGTGATTTACAAGTTTTACAAATGTTCTAGAACATTTTTAGAACATTTCAAGGAATTATCAAGTTCTTCAAATGTTCTAAAACAAAATTCTAGAAGATCATCATCATCATATCAAGTTCTGCATATATTCTAGAAATGATCTACAACAGAATTCCAGTACACTTTTAGAATATTTTTACTCAGTCAATTTAATTAAATAATAATGACTGTATTGTTTAACTCAGTGTGAATCACTTAAACTTGATCCATTCCGAAGAGAAATAAGGACACTTATAAAACACTTCTAGAACCATTTTTTTTTTTAATAATTGCAACAACAGCAACAGGAAGTTGAGATTTTAAATTTTCAAAATGGATGACAATGTGACATGTTAAAATTCAGGCAATGTTTTCACAAAAAAATCGGTTATAATGGATTGTCATCAAATATTATGTACAAAGTGATTTGTAAATAACTTTTCTTCTCATTCTAATGATAAAAGCAGATAGAAAAAACATAAAATGAAGATTTACAAGCACAGAATGTATTCAACTTGGCTTAGAAACACTGGACAGGTAAAACGTATGTTAATGATTAAAAGTGAAATTCATCATCTTTGGTGATAACTCTTGTAACATGATTATTTTTTGGAACACTTTTAGGCCTTAGGCAGTTCCAGGCCCTGGCATTTTCAGTTAATTTTGTAATTTACTACAATGTCTAGGATAACCCATTACAACATAGTCTATATTAGACATGTAATAAATGCAAATATCATTGTAGTTTCTGTGAGTTTACTTTGAGTCCCACATCATTTCTGGAACAAACCTTCATTGTTCTGAAACCATTCTTGAACTATTCTAGAACATTCTAGAATTGTTCTGGAACTCTGGTCTAGAACTGTTCTAGAATGTTTGTGGGACAGTTCTAGAACATTAAGTGGACAATTTTCCCAGAAGAATTGTTCTAGAACTGTTTCGCAGGGGATGAGCTTTCTCCTTTTCTCAAAAAGATATTAACTTTGCATCTTCACTAATTATAATTGTAATTTACAGATGTTAAATTTATGCTCATGCAGACTGACCACCCTTGAAATACCAATTTTATCAGCTAAGCAGCTAATTTCCATTTAAATTGTTGTATAATTTCAAACTTTACTTCAAACATTAACATTACTATAACATTAAATTTTAAATTAATTAATTATTATTCTTTATTTTTAGATCACCTAGAGCCAAAGGCTCAAGGTGAGCTATTCTGATCACTCTGTGTCCGTCGTCCGTCGTTAACTTTTAGCTTTAAACATCATCTCCTCCTGAACCGCAAGAACAATTTCCACCAAACATCACAGGAATGTTCCTTTGGTGGTCCTCTTTCAAAATTGTTCAAAGATTTAAATTCCATTGAGAACTTTGGTTGCTGCGGCATCAGAAAGGGGACAAAATGTCCAAACTTTAAAAATCTTCTCCTCCGAATCTGCCTGTCAGATTCAAATATAATTTGGTAGAAATGTTCCTTGGGTGACCCTCTATAAAAATTGTTCAAGCCATACTGATTGGTCGAAAAACATGGCAGTCAGGCGGCATCAAAAAAGGGGCAAAATGACAATACTTTAATAAAGCATCCTTATAAAAGTGCTTGTCTGATTTAAAGATAGTTTTGTAGAAATGTTCTTTCATTGATCATCTACATACTTTGTCAAGCCATATTGATTTGTTGAAAGGCATAGCAACCAAGCAGCATCAGAAAAGGAGTAATTAAACTTTTTGCTTCAAATGACATATGGTTATTAGATTTATGGTCTAAGGGAGGTAACACTTGGCAGAGTATTATGCAAGGGTTGTCTTCAACAGGAAGTGGAAAGTTAAAATCGCAACCTTTCTGGTCTCAACAGCAGATGGAAATAAAAGTTTGTTATTGAAAGTGAACAAGCAATTATGACATGATTTGTCATGGACATGAATGTTCTTTTGTTGATCCTCTTTCAAAATTGTGCAAAGACTTGCATTCTATGTAAAACTTTGGTTGCTGCAGCATCAGAACATGAGTAAAACGACCAAACTTTAAAATCCTTTTCCTCCATAATCTGCTTGTCAGACTCCAAGATAATTCAGTAGAAAGAATCCTTAAGTGACCCTCTAAAAAAACTGTTCAAGCCATATTGGTTTATATTAAAAACAGATCAAGAAAGGTGCAAAATGACAAAAACTTAATAATTCAATTCTAATTGAAGTTCTTGTTAGATTTCAAGATATAAATGACATGTACTTATAAGCTGTTTCTTGAGAAGTGTTCACTCCTTGAAGTTCTAATTGCACTCCTTGATCTTTTCCCCAGATATTTCTACTAATTTACTATCAATCAGGTGATCGATTTAGGGTCATCTTGGCCCTCTTGTTTTTTTTAGCTCCACTGGCTTCTGGCTGAAAGCCAGTCGAGCTTATGTCATGGCGAATTGTCCGTCGTGCGTGCGTGCGTGCGTTAATTTTTTCCTTTAAACGACTTCTTCTCCCTAACCACTTGGCCAATTTGGTTGAAACTTCATGGGAAGCATCCTCTCAATGTCCTCTACTAAATTCCTTCAATTTTTTTTGATCCATTCAAAATTCTGGTTTCCATGGCAACCGAAAGAAAAAAATAGTGAGAACTTAAAAAATCTTCTTCTCCGAAAGTGTCAGGCCGATTTTCAAATAATTTTGTAGAAATGTTCCTTGGGTGACCCTTTATTAGATTCCTTCAAGAAATTTTGATTGGGCGAAAAACATGGCCGCCAGGGGGCGGGGCTTTTTTGCCTTATATAGCTATAGTGAAAACTTAAATAATCTTCTTCTCAAAAAGTGTTCAGCAGATTTTCAAATAATTATGTAGAAATGTTCCGTGGGTGACCCTCTATCAGATTCCTTCAAGCCATGTTGATTGGTAAAAAAACATGGCCGTCACAGGGCGGGGCTATTTTGCCTATATGGCTAAAGAGCAAACTTAAAAAATCTTCTCCTCCAAAAGTGTCAGGCCGATTTTCAAATAATTTTGTAGAAATGTTCCTTGTGTGAACCTTAATTAGATTCCTTCAAGAAATGTTGATTGGGCGAAAAACATGGCCGCCAGGGGGCGGGGCTTTTTTGCGTTATATAGCTATAGTGAAAACTTTAAAACATCTTCTTCTCCGAAAGTGTTCAGCCGATTTTCAAATAATTTTGTAGAAATGTTCATTGGGTGACCCTCTATCCGATTCCTTCAAGCCATGTTGATTGGTCGAAAAACATGGCCGCCAGAGGGCGGGGCTATTTTGACTTATATGACCATAGTGAAAACTTAAAAAATCTTCTCCTCCGAAAGTGTCAGGCATATTTTCAAATAATTTTGCAGAAACATTCCTTTGGTGACACTCTACAAGATTCCTTTAAGCCATGGTGGTTGGTAAAAAAAATAGCCACCACGGGGCAGGGCTGTTTGGAGATTTTATTTTTGCCTTATGGCCGTGGAGCGATACTGGCCCTCTTGGGCCTCTTGTTTTATTAATGAAAAAGCAAAAGCATATTTTTTAAATTATATTAAGATATGAGTGCCATTGTGGCATTGATGCATACAAAATATGGTTGGCACTGAAAAAGTGCCAGCTGTGAGCTCAATGACACATTTAAAATATGTCAAGTTTAAAATTAATTGGGTATGAAAGAACAGATTTCATAAACTAAATTAGTCTTATTTCTATAGTTTAATCTAAATTAGTTCTTTTCTTCATTTGTTTCAAACCAAATAAACATCTTATATCACATTTAATTAAATATTTTATGATGTATAATAGTTATTGAGCATCTTTGGAAGTTTTTCAGTTGTGTCAGAGAGTATCATTTTCAACATAACAATTAAATGGTAGGAAAATTTGGATCAGAAATTAAGCAAAGTTTTACGCATGTTTTCCAACTAGAATTGCATTGAGGAGAAAAAAGCAAAATATATTTCTTTCATGTATATAATATATCTTATGATAAAAAAAAACAATTAAAGTTGTTAAACTTTGTAACTACTAAAAAGAGAAAATGACGTACGTTATTAGTCGCCGGGCAGAAGCCCGCGACTTCTATTTTTAATAGCTTTTCGGAAATCACATGGGAGGGCGGCTTATTATTAGAAAGAAACAAATCTAGATGATTTGAACATATTACAATTGTGGTTGTTTACGAACACTAATAAATGACACATCTAAAATGAAATAAATATTCCGATTTTTTAATGTTTGCAGTTTTTTTTATTTTACTCGCATTTAAGTTTTTTGTCTTATTTACGAAGACAAAAGTGGTCCCTTCAAGACGTGAACCAACACCCCCTAATGCAGACTCTTATGTGTCATCATTGAGGTCAATTTCGGATTCTCCTTTTAATAGCAATTTTAACTTACTAAATGTTGTTTTCATGTTCAAAGAGATGTCTTGATTTGTGTAGAATTCATTTAATAATGTTATCCATGAATATCTAAAGTAGGAACTGTTTCTAAGCTAAATATAGACCCTATTCTGTTGTGTAGTTTCGTGACCTTTAACATCGATTTTCGCGCATGCGCATTTCGATATGAAAAAGCGAGTGATATTATTTTATGTTAGACAACTACAAGACGAATGTTTGACGCAAAGCGTCAAAGAGAAGCCGCAATATTTCGTTGTACATGTAGAAATAAGAAAAAAAGAACATTTTTAAATCCACAAACAATAGAACAATTTAAACTGTAGACGGTAATGCTGATATATTTCTCCTTTTGAACTTTTGTTTTCTTCAAATTACCTCCCTTTAAAGCAATACCAGGATATTTACCTTGTGATTCGAATAAGATTGACAAACATTGAAATTATATGAATGAATACTATTATTTAAGTAAGTAACAACAGCAAAATTAAATTTAAGCCAGATAAATGTGTACACATTTCGTTAAATTTTTATAGATACCCTAATGTATAGGTATGTATATAAAATTTATAAGCAAATGTTTTCATTACTACGGTCCTAAAGTTTGAATAGACTAAGGAAAGTCAAGAATACATAAATAAATCAATGCAGTCTTTTCCGGCGACATTGATGCCTTGCATCAACTTTCTCTTGTTCAATGCTGATATTGTAATGATACTTTAACATTAGCGTCTGATGCAGGTATCAGGGATGAGTAAAAACTTGTAAATAGCATGAAATAAAGTGAAATACAAGGTTAATCAAACACAAACTTCAAACATTGGAAATATATATTTCTTTTGTTAATGTTGTATCATAACTAAACAAATTAATCATTGCCAGCTGATAACAACTTCTCCTTTCAAGTGAAATCCGAAATGCAGTCAAAAATGTAATTTGTTGGCTTCTACCAGCCTTTGAATAGAGTTGAAAATATTGTGTTAAAATGGGTCTGCTGCAGATCCTTTAGAATGAGTGTGTGTGAGGGAAATGTTTCAACATCCAACCAGGAAGATGACAAGAAGGAATTTATCTGAGAAATGTTTAATGGTTTAACTGACCCGTTGCTGTGAAGGGGAGGGTTTCTTTGCAGACTTAGTAATTCACTTTATAGATTTTTATGCATTCAATGCAGATCTCTCTCACACTTGAAAAACTGTCTAAAAAGACAGATCTTGTTTAAGGAATTTTGTAATTCCAGATTGCTGTTTTTTATGGTATTGACTTTTTAGATAGACTTTTTCCCTTCACGACTAAAAACTGAAGCTGGTGGTTTTCAAAAACATTGCAGGAGAGTCACTAAGGGCCTAGGATGCTTGTAACAATAACCTCGTCCTGACACCCGGTAGTGCATCGGTCATAATGCTATCCCTGCAACCCAGAGGACCAAGGAGGGAAGGCACTTTTTATATTTAGACATTGGTTTCTGTTTAACCCTTTCTCTCATGTGACAATTCTGCAGCGGACGTCTTTGAACATTCAAAAAAAAGAAAATCTCTATAATTGAATGGATAGACTAAAAGTGGAAAACATTGTGGGAAAAGGAGAAATTGCTCATTTTGAGCGTCTATATGAGAGAAAGGGTTAAACATTTAAGATTTGTAAAAATAAGTATCAAGTAATAATGGTTGACAATTTTCCTTTAACCCTTTCCCTCATACGACAATTATGCAGCAGACGACCTTGAACGTATTTTGTTAAGAAATAGAACATCTCTATAATTGAATGGAGAAATTCCATGTTTTGTGCAATTTCTTCTTTTGTCACTATGTTTTCCAAAAGCCATCTGCTGCAGAGGCGTCAGAAAGCGTCTATATGAGGAAAAGGGTTAAAGACTGAAGTTTCAAATACATTGTGGTCAATCAAGGAAGAAGGACCAACCAGTTTAAATGTTTAAAAGGAAATTCAAATGGCATTTAGTCCGAATATGATGTACATTTAAATAAACAATTTTGGAAAACAGACAGCGCATGCTTTCTTATTCCTAAAGAAATAGAATGTGCACTCTGGAAATACACTGATGCAGTTTTCCATGGTTCTGAAGCAATCTTGACACTTTTTTAACTTCAAAGCATTCACATCAAAGCCTTTACATAATCATTTATAAAACTATCATCCATTAACCCTTTCCGACATACAGCAAATCTGGAGCTGATGACTTTGGAAATATCTTGTCAAAAATATAGAAAATATCTATAAATTAAAGCATGTTTATTGAATAAAGTTGAAAACATTGTGGAAAAAGGAGAAATTGCTCATTCTGAGCTATTTCTCCTTTTGCCACAATGTTTTCAAAGTTGTAATGCTGCAGAGGCGACAGAAAGGGTCTGTATTAGGGAAACTATCATCCATTAACAAAGGATTGAACACCCTGAAGCTGAAACAAGCTAAGTTTAACACTATGAAGCTGAAGCCGAGCCCCGGTAGCTCAGTCTGTAACTCAGGTTGTGAGCTCGAACCCTAGCTTGGCTAACATTCTTTTTACATCTGACAAAAGTCAGTGTGACAAGCGTCATTCGTCTTTCACCAATGGGCTAACAGTCTATGTGGAAAAGCAGCCAGTTGCTTTGAAAGTATGTTGTGTGGAGTACTGGTGTGACAATACCAGGAAACATATGAGTAGGTGAACTGGCCACCATGATAAAGTGACTGAAAAATTGTTGAAAAATGCATTAAATCACAATCCATCAATCATGAAGCTGAAATAAGCTAAGTTGCACACCATGAGCTGAAATAAGCTAAGTTGCACACCATGAGCGGCTTATTTAGTTGAACACCCTGAAGCTGAAATAAGCTAAATTGAATACCCTGAAGCTGAAATAAGCTAAGTTGAACATCCTGAAGCTGAAATAAACTAAGTTGAACACAATGAGCTGAAATAAGCTAAATTGAATACCCTAGCTGAAGCTGAAAAAAGCTAAGTTGAAAACAATGAGCTGAAAAAGCTAAGTTGAACACCATGAGCTGAAATAAGTAAGCTAAGTTGAACACCCTGAAGCTGAAATAAGCTAAATTGAATACCATGAAGCTGAAAAAAGCTAAGTTGAACACAATGAGCTGAAATAAGCTAAGTTGAACACCCTGAAGCTGAAATAATCTAAGTTGAACACCATGAGTTGATGCTGGATTGTAATACAAAACTGTATGATAGATGGATCTGTAAATAAGGAAACCAAGGAGTTGATGAATTGACAGGGTTGGACATTAATTCATTAATTGTACTCATGACATCTTTCTTTTTAATCCTTTCCTGTGTATGTGTTTCTAAATAGGCTATTCCAAACTGATAATATCTTATGAAAATAATAGAAAATGTGGAAGAAAAACAAGTTTGTAAAGATTTTAGGCAAAGAAGAAAATATTGCATGTAAAACAGAAGATACTTTTCTTTTTACCTAAAATGATTTCATTAGTAACAGATTCAAGATTTGTCATCGTTTTGCGTTAGAAGGAAAGTGCTAATTAAACTGAAATTCACTTCAAATTCCTGTAAAATCCCAGGCTCTGTAAATTGGGAATTTCTTAATTTCTCTCAGGATATCCGAACCCATCAATGTTGATTACTTTATGTCTACTTTTAAGTTGATCTTTCTCCAGTGTTCATGTAGAAACATTAATTTTGGTGTAACTTAGTAAATAACTTGACACCTCTTTTTTTTTGGACTGAAGTTTTTTGGGACACATGGGAGAATTTGAAACTAGGCTATTTATAAAAAAAATCATAGATATCAGAAATATATTCTTCCATCAGTTTGCTTATTCTAGAGTACTTTATTTAAATGTCTTAAGACAAGAATGTAAATATGGGCAATAAAATTTATATTTTAAGACGATATAATTGACACCTCTAAGAAGACTTTCCAAAAATTTCTTTTGAGCAATTTCATCTTGTTCCACATTGTTTGTCTTAATTAACCCTTCCCTCATATAGACGCTTTCTGATGCCTCTGCAGCAGATGGCTTTTTGAAAACATGTTAACAAAAGAAGAAATTGCCCAAGATGAGCAATTTCTCCATTTATCACCATGTTTTCAACTCTATTCAATTATTGTACTTTCATTTAAAGGGAGTTTCCAATTGTTTTCAGGTATGTTTTCAAAGTCGTCTGCTGCAGATTTATTGTATGTGGGAAAGGGTTAAGATCTTACCTATGTTGGTTTGAATTCATATCTCAGATCTTGAATGCATTGTAGCAAAAGAAGAGATTGCTCAAAATGAGCAATTTCTCCTTGTGCCACAATGTAATCCACTCTTTTTAATATTTACAATTAATTTATACAGATTTTTCATATTTTGTGCCTAGATCAATGGTTTCAAAATAGTCTGCTGCAGATCTTTTGTATGTGTGAAAGAGTTAAAAAGCAATTTTAGGTGATTGATTAAAAAAAAGTTGCATACTGAGAGTATATCGTTTGTTTGATGGCGTTTTTTACCCTAGCACTCGGCAATATTGAGAGTGTAGCGAAACACCCTCTAAAAAAGAAAAAAAAGAATATATCGATAATTCTTTTTATCAGAATGCATCACACGCTAAAATAATGTTCTAAAAAAAATTAAAACATGTTCTTGACTTTTTTGCCCTTCTCCTTTGTCTGTGAAAATGAAACATTTAGGAAAATGAGATTTCCGAGAATTCTGAAATTTCTGTCTGATTCCAGGGATGTTTTTACCATAATTGATTTGGTTAGAACTGTCACATCCCAGACGATGCCACTGTTTTCAGATGCAGTTGATATTTGCCTCCTCTCTATTATTCAAATGATGCCCCAGTAATAGAGGTGGGCTTACATTTGGAAGCCTCTTGGCTTTATTTTCGGTGATTTTCAATTCATTGTATGGGATTTTCTGGCCTTACTTTCACAGTATTGTAAAGACAGCCTCTGCATATCTGATGTTTCTCATTTCTAGATCAAAATCCGCAGAAACTGTTGGAAGCTTATATAATACTCGTTATTTATAATCCTTTCCTTTGATGAACACTGTTTTAATCTTATACAACTGATGACTAGTGAAAATATTATTTGTAATTTTTGATAAAGATTTATTTTTCCCTTATTGTTCTCAATTGTTTCTTATAGAATTACATAAAAGAAAATGCAGATTTCATTGAATGTTTTAACTTTGTAACTAATAAATAGTTTTGCATGCTTTTAAACAGCCTGAAAAAGAATGGTAACTTCTTGAAATTGTATTTTTGAGACAGGGTTGAAAATATTGTAGAAAACGAGTAATTACTCTCATTTGTTGTTATTGTATTCAAGAAAACAGTTGAATTGTGCATCGATCCATATTGGTATAAACATGAAGACAAAAATATTTGAGACAGAAGTACAGTAAATAGAACCCAATACAAAGCAATGCAGGGAAATCTTTCCTGTATATTTTTGTTGTCTCAAATTTCTGATGATGGTGGGAGGGAAAGGTGTGAATCAAATGTCAGGAATCTTCAATTGTCTGTCACATAAGAAGAAGTCGGAGAGACTTTACAACAGTCACATGTAGTGAGACATGTTTATCCTTTTCCCACACCAAGGATGAAAACATTTGCCACATTGTTTTCAATTCTTGTAAAGAAAAATTACCTTCTTTGTAGATATTTTTTCATATCTTTGTCTGCATATTTTCAAGGTCATCTGCAGCAGATATGTTGTGTTTTGGAAAGGGTTGACAGTTATTACTGATACTCCTATTCTTCTGTGAGGAATTGCTGGGAGGAGAGAGGGGAAGATTATTATTTATGATTTTATTGGATGTTTAGAAAGAATATGTGTCTGGAAGGATAATAAATACTCTTATTGATCTGATGATGGTGAGGCAGTAGATATCGAATACATTGTATGACTCACCAGTTTTCATGTCCTTCAATTGTATATGGAACCAATGAAGATATATACTGAGGAAACTCGGGAGTCTGATTATGGAGAAAATAGCCATGCTACAGGAAAACTGGCCTTTAGATTTTGAACCCTTTCCCCCTTACAGCAGCCGAGCCCCATTAGCTCAGTCGGTAGCAACGCAGGCTGTCAATCCTGGAGTTATGAGCTTGAACCCCCAGCTCGGCCAACATTCTTTCCAACGTTTGACAAAAGTCACTGTGACAAGCGTCATTCGTCTTTCGCCAATGAGCTAACTAAAGCAGCGAGTTGCTTGGAAAGTATGTTGTGTGGAGTACTTGTGTGAGAAAACCAGGAAACATATGAGTAGGTGAACTGGTCGCCGTGATATGCCTGAAAAATTGTTGAAAATGGCGTTAAACCACGATCAATCAAACCCTTACAGCAAAACAGATGCAGTCTTAGTCACAACTATGAAAATAACCTTGCAAAAATATAGGACATCACTATAAATGAAAATTGAATAATGGAATAGAATTGAGAATTCTCATGCTCATCATAAGAAATTAATTTTTTCCCCACAATTAATGCATTCAAAAATCGTTCCCCTACATATATATTTAGATTTATACTTACATACTCATTAGATTTTACTAGAGATTGCTATTTTTCAAAGTTTTGATAAACACTGCCTCTAATACTTATCTACAAAGCAGAGGCAATTTAAGGAAAGTTTACTTGAATACAAATTTACTTCCACTTAAAAACTACTTAAGATATTGCAACACAAGTTAATGAGGTAAGTAGGACTTGAGATATTGCAACACACGTTAATGAGGTAAGTAGGACTTGAGATAAGAACTCAAGTATGAGCTGAAATACAGCAAATATTGCAACCTCCCATATGCTTCCTGCAATAATACAGCACAGGTTCACCAACACAAAACACTTATACTGACTACTTCTTGCAGAAAACTTAAGCAGACATGTTATTATCAACACTTTTGACATCAGTCTATAACCTAGATATAGTCTCCAAGTATGAGAACAAGGGGTGGCAACTCACTAATATTTTTTTTTCATTCTGTGTAAACAATTCTGTTATACATGTACCTTGTAATGGAAAGGAACAAGCAAACGTTTGACTCTCTTACAATCTGATAGTTCCAGCACTATGGATTTTATGTTATTGAAGTGTATGTCAATTGTAAAAAGAGCTATTAAGGTTATAGAACAAACTGAGTTACTCAATTTCTAGAATAAAACTAAAACTTACTGAGTGTAGTGGAGTTAATTTTGAGCTTAAAAGAATGTTTACAATTTTACCATTGCCAGTAAGACGTCCTAAATATTCGCTAATTAATCCTTTAAATGAGGATTTTTTTTTTTTTAAATGGACTTGTCCAGCTTTGCATTTGGATGGGTCCATAGCCAATTCTTGAAATATCAAGATAAAAATGTTGAGATAAGCAGCCCTAGTTATTGAGCCTGGTCAGAAGGCCTGGCTGTGCTGGCTCACCTGGCTCAATACTGACGGCACAGGCAATGCACAATTAGTTCCAATAGTCAAAGGGCTAAATAGTGTTAAATTTAATATATTACTTCTGTGACAGATTTGCTCTTGCACTTAGGCCCTTGGAAACTCATATAGACGCTTTCTGACGCCTCTGCAGCAGAAGGCTTTTTGAAAACATAGTGATAAAAGAAAAAATTGCTCAAACGAGCAATTTCTCCTTTTGACACAATGTTTTCCACTTTTAGTCATAGGTTATCCATTCAATTATAGAGATTTTCTATCTTTTGACAAAATATGTTCAAAGTCGTCTGCTGTAGAATTGTTGTATGAGGGAAAGGTTTTAACTCGTACCCTGAACCAGATTCCCATAAACTCTCTGACAGATTTGTAGCAGACAACTAGAAAAAAGCAGTGGGGAAAATGATGAACAATTGTGATATCATTTCCACAATGCCTTTTTAATCATCTGTTCCATATTATCACTTATAAGATGCTAGACTTTATTTGTAGGAATCTTAATGTAAATTTTGATTGTTCCTAACGTTAACCAATCGGGTTTAAGGGTTTCAGGAGGGTCTGACATTTAAATTGAATAGTATCATTGTGATTACAGACTAACTTGGTTGTATTTAATTAGCTTCTTAACATGGATTCCACAATTCTGATGTGTTCCTGTTTGTCAGATATTTCGAGGGCTTGGCGTGAAACAGTTGTAACTAAAAACCTATTTTAAAAACCCTGGTTTAGGGGCGATTTTGACCCCTTTGTAAACAATGGAAATTTAGATGCCATCGCTCAGAACGAGCAATGGCACTTACATTTCCATTGTTTAACAAGTAAAATGATTTAACGCATTTAAAGACTTTATGGCGAGGTGATTAACCTTGGTAAAAAAATACCAATTTTAGTTACAACCGTTTCACGCCAAGCCCTCGATTTGTGGTATTTTCATACAGTCCTTACACACACCAATACTATAGATCTCCTTTCACACAGTATTGCATCTTCTGTGATGCATATATGCAGTGGTCTAGTATAACCCTTTCCAACATACAATAAATATGAATAAAAGAACAATTATTGATTTAAACTGAAAACACTGACAAAAGGATGAGCAATTTCTACTTTTGCCACAAGGCTTTCAAAAGTCGTCTGCTGCAAAGGGATACTATACATATACCATAGAATTTTCTCAAAATAAACTACTCACTGTATTACATCTATAATGGTTGACAGAGGTGAGGAAATATCTAACATGAGCCTTTTCCCGTGTAATGTTATGGTATAGGCAAACCAGGTTTATGTAATGGTAATTATTAAATTATTCTGACACCTGTGCATCAGATGTAATACCACCCCCAAACCCTGTGTGCCAAGGTGGGAGGCAACTTCTACAATGTTTATATCTTTCCCACATGCAGATGCATCTACAGTTGCTGACTAGATAACAGTGTGATAGGTAAACAAAGTTGAAACATTATGGTAAAAGGAGAAATGGCTCATAATTAACCTCTTCTCCTGTTGCCACAATGTTTCATTTACTGTGGTTATTTATTATACTTTTATTTATATTAATTTTCCGTATTTTTGCCTAGATGTTTTGAAAGTCATTGTATGCAGATTTGTTGTATGTAGGAAAGAGTTCTCACAAATGTTGTTACCAAGGGAACATGACATCTTCTTTCCCACTTGATTAGAACCGTTATTGTAATTTTGGAAACTATATTTATTGTCTGTTTGGTTACAAATATCACTGATTATTGGGTTTTTATATTGTTTTAACCTTTTCCATATACAAACGCTTTCTGAAGCCTATGAAATGGACAGACTTTGAAATCATTGTGACAAAAAGAAAAATTGCTCATAAAGATTAATTTCTCGTTTTTGGGATAGGGGCGTTTCGCCACTATCTCGTAGCGAAGCTGCTTTCGAAAAGTCGGATTAAAAGCTGCAACCGCAGTCCACATGTGTATACCTACACCTAAATCGAGTTTTGATTGGTTATAATCTGCCTTTTCAACGATTTCATTGGTTCGACCGAATCACAAAACCCTCCGCTTGCATAACTTTATGAGACAAAATAGTTTCTATGAATGAAACTCACTCTGAACTATGGTTGACCTCAATGTCAGTAGTGTGAGGTAACGTCGACCGTTCTGTGACCCCATTAGTTTACAACAGTCGACTTATAGAGAAATGTGCAAAGCACTGTAAATACAATTATTGAAAGGAGTTGAAACCATTGTGGCAAAAGTAGAAATTGCCTACGTAAAGCAATTTCCCCTTTTGTCACAATGTTTTCGATTGTCGTCTGCTGCACATGCGCCTGTAAGCGTCTGTAGGCGGAAAATGGTTACATCCTTCTCATGGAAGCGGAACCCTTTCCGTGATACTATAACAGTTCGAATATTTAAAAAATATTGTTGAAAATGGAGCTATTGCTGACAATGAGCAATTCCTCCTTTCACACAATGCTTTCAAACACGTTTCAAATTAATTCTTTTCATATTTAAACGTTTTACTATGGACGTTCTTTCCCTCTTTCTCCCTTCCGGACACATTTTGAATAACATGCTAGAGATGAATGATTACGAGCAATTTTGCCTTACATCAAGGGGGAAAATATATAGTTGAAACCTTTGTGGAAAAAGAGGAAATGGGTCATGATAAACAATTCTGCAGCCGTCTGCTGCACATGCGTCAAAAAGCGACTGTAAGCTGGAAAGGGTTGAACCGTTCCCGTTATAGCTACTTAGTTACAAACAAATGTTGAAAGTATATTTGCAAACGGAGCAATTGCTGACAGTGAGCGATTCCTCCTTTTCAAACAATGCTTTGAAACATGAATCAATTTGTTTCTATAACCTAGATAACGAAAACATTTGTTTACAGTTATTATTTTAACCTTTGCCCCTTTTAGACACATTTGACTAACCTTAACAGATGAATGATAATCAACAAATTTGTCTTTTTCCACAATGTTTTCATCACTATTCAAAATCATACTTTTATTAATTCAGGTCAATAGTTATGCCTTAGTTCAATGTTGTTTGCTGTTTATTTAGTCTATGTGGTCAAGATTAAGGAATACTGTAAACAAACTTGTTACAACATCATTCGTCCAAAGAGAGAGGTCCTACTGTGTATACATGCCATGAAATAATGTTACAAACGGTCTCACCGCTACTGGGGAATTGTTGGTAAAACAGGTCGCGTTTTGTGTTGAATATTCTCATGTGTCGCTGTATGTAGACCCTACTAGGAAATAGAAATTAAATCTACAAATTATAGATAAGTTAATTTCAACATTGATTGATTGGGATTTAACGCCGTTTTTAACATTTCTTCAGTCATATCACGGCGGCCAGTTCACCTACAAATGTATTTCCTGGTTTTCTCAAACCAGTACTCCTCACAACAATCTTCCCAATCAACTGGCTGCGTTTCCACATATACTTAGCCATTGGTGAAAGACGAATGACGCATGTCGCATTGACTTTTGTCAAACGTCGGAAAGAAATTTGGCCGAATTTGTCAACACATCCGAGTTATAACCGCAAGGTCATTATTTATTGTATTATTGAGAAGCTTCTAGCGATTTTGGGACTAAAATTATAATGTATATGCATTTGCGTTAATTTAAGACTCAACGTTCACCAACGTGTAATATAGTCCTAGATGTATCTGTTGACAAATAAACTAGAAATGTAGTCTAAATAGGTTTTTGAAAATTAACCTTGACGGTCCGGTCCCGTTTCGGAGATACAATTAAATTGCAAATACTTTACAAATACCATAATCTAAGCTGACGTGTTTTGACGCATCGAACCAGCCTTCTGTAATCAATACTTGAGTTGTCTCCGTCTGTAAAGCTTGGAGGTATAATCCGGCGTCCGGCCGGCTGTCTGCCTGAATGTGCATTCGTCCGTCCGTCACGGATTGCATGTATTGGTTAACACGTTGTTTCTGTATGGCAGATTTATTTCAAAGTGGTCACAATTATACCCGTGTGATCAGGAGAACGGCAAAGAACTAGGTACATAACTCTGGTCTGTTTTTTCAGTTATCTCCATTTTTCCTTATTTAGTTCAGCGATTGTCTCAATTAACTTTCATTGTATCAATTTCAAACTTGGTTTGTATGTAACTTATGACCTACAGATTTGCAGTGCACCATTACCATAAATTTAGCATGCTGCGTTTGGAGTGTGTATATTTTTGTCTTTCAATGTTCTCCCTTATTATATGCAACACATGCGTTCCATGAAATTCCCTTTTTCGTTAATGAGTGCTTCCCCAAGATTTGTACTTCGTCAAATCTAATCTGTTTTTTAGGTGTAAACTCAAACTTTTCATTTATTCGGTTATTGTCTCAATATATGTCCAATATATCAATTTAAGACTTGGTGTATAGGAAACTCAGTGCTGCAATTGTGCAGTGCAAAAGAAACATAACTCTATCATGCTTTCGATCGTCTTTCATTTATCAGCATGATTACAATATACATTGTGGATCTTTAGTGATTTCTGAACTAGAAATATTTTAATTAAGGGTAGCTGCTCGGGTTTTTTTTGTCAATCTTTTGTCCTTCGATATTTTGTTTATACAAGAAAAGGGTAAAACTTTGACAAATGAGGTATATGTTATTGGCAGGCAATATGTGTTGCTTCAAACATTTTTGGTTTGGTTTGTTTAAAGGTCATTGTTTCATTGTTTCAACAATGTTTGTCCATATGATCTATGCCATATGTTTTCAATTTACATATGCCCCCTATACCATCAGCGCTTTCAGCGCTTTGATTTCATTATGATTTCAACATTATTCAATTATTAAACTTTCATTGATTGCCATTTTCCATATTTTGGGCTAATGCTTTCAAAGGCATTTAATTCAGATGTGTTGGTAAGTGGGAAAGGGTTAAGCAGTATTTCAGTTTTGTAATGGTGGAAGTGTTACTTATATCCATGTTTCATTGGTGACTGACCACTACTAAGCTAGCAAATGTACATAGCCCACTGATCTGTTGGTGACTAACCACTTCTAAGCTAGCAAATGTGCCTAGCCCACTGATCTGTTGGTGACTAACCACTACTAAGCTAGCAAATGTGCCTTGACCAATGATCTGTTGGTGACTAACAACTTCTATGCCAGCAAATGTGTCTAGCCCAATGATCTTTTGGTGACTAACCACTTCTAAGCTAGCAAATGTGCATAGCCAACTGATCTGTTGGTGACCAACCACTACTAAGCTAGCAAATGTGCCTTGCCCAATGATCTGTTGGTGACCAACCACTTCTAAGCTAACAAATGTGCATAGTTCACTGATCTGTTGGTGACCAACCACTTCTAAGCTAACAAATGTGCATAGCCCACTGATCTGTTGGTGACTAACCACTACTAAGCTAGCAAATGTGCATAGTCCACTGATCTGTTGGGGACTAACCATTACTAAGCTAGCAAAAGTGCCTTGCCCAATGATCTGTTGGTGACCAACCACTTCTAAGCTAACAAATGTGCATAGCCCACTGATCTGTTGGTGACTAACAACTTCTATGCCAGCAAATGTGTCTAGCCCAATGATCTGTTGTTGACCAACCACTTCTAAGCTAGCAAATGTACATAGCCTAATGATCAATTGGTGACTAACCACTACTAAGCTAGCAAATGTACATAGCCTAATGATCCATTGGTGACTAACCACTACTAAGCTAGCAAATGTACATAGCCTAATGATCAATTGGTGACTAACCACTACTAAGCTTGCAAATGTACATAGCCTAATGATCCATTGGTGACTAACCACTTCTAAGCTAGCAAATGTACATAGCCTAATGATCAATTGGTGACTAACCACTACTAAGCTAGCAAATGTACATAGTCCACTGATCTGTTGGTGACTAACAACTTCTATGCCAGCAAATGTGCCTAGCCCAATGATCTGTTGGTGACCAACCACTTCTAAGCTAGCAAATGTACATAGCCTAATGATCCATTGGTGACTAACCACTTCTAAGCTAGCAAATGTACATAGCCTAATGATGAATTGGTGACTAACCACTACTAAGCTAGCAAATGTACATAGCCTAATGATCCATTGGTGACTAACCACTACTAAGCTAGCAAATGTACATAGCCTAATGATCCATTGGTGACTAACCACTTCTAAGCTAGCAAATGCACATAGCCTAATGATCAATTGGTGATTAACCACTACTAAGCTAGCAAATGTACATAGCCTAATGATCAATTGGTGACTAACCACTACTAAGCTAGCAAATGTACATAGCCTAATGATCCATTGGTGACGTAACCACTACTAAGCTAGCAAATGTACATAGCCTTATGATCCATTGGTGACTAACCACTACTAAGCTTGCAAATGTACATCTGATTTGATTGATTCTTTGAAAGGTTGAATTGCGAATAAATGGACTTGATGTTTTATACTAATGTCTTGGAATGAGATTGCAAAAAAAGTAAGGGTGTTTCTTCATTTTCAATAGACAGAAATGTTTTTGCAAATGAAATGGATACATAATTGGTCACTTGGTTACAAGACTTAGTGTTGGTGCATATTGTGTAATATTATTTCTTGTCAATTTAGTATAAATCTTAACGCTTGCAGCTGGCCTATTATTTGCCAATTGCATGAAATATGGCCCTTTTTCAACTTAAACTTTTGATTCAGTTTTTTGTGTACTGTCATTGTACATAATTATGTGATACCGTAGTCCTGCCGATGTACTAACGATGTACTACCGTTTTTAGCGATGTGATACAGCACTACATCAGTATTGCTACAGCCAATTGTGATTTTTCAAGTGTTTTCTCGCCGTTGTTTATTGTGTACTCCGGATTAGTCCCGGCAAGGTACATCGGTAGAATGTGACAGAGCCTTAAACTATGTAAACATGGACTTTAATACTTAAAATACGTATTCATCATCATTAGTTTCATCTTTGAGACAAAGGCCATCTTTATAGCTGGAATTTTGCCTCAGTTATTGACATTCCACACCTTATAAAATCAAATTAGCAATACTTTGGTTTAATGAACCAAATGACCTGCTTTTCCTTTGATCATAAGAATAATTTGTTCAAGCCATTTAAATATTTTAAGGTTGTTAATAGATGCATGTATTAGTGTCAAAACTAAATATCAATACTTTGTAGTTAAGATATAACATGAAAATCCTATCTTGCATGAGAAACATTGATTGTGTTAACCTATTTTGAAAGATTAATGTTACACTTTATTAGTTTGTTATCAAGAACACCAATATTTACATGATTGCCTTAGTTGGTCATCAAGCCATTTTAGAGAAGTAATTTGATTTTGATGCCAATTAAGTCATGGTTTATTTATAGTATCTGCATTATCTTTCCAAGTTTTTGCCAGATGTAATCCTGTGTTATATTATTATGGCAACCAGGCTATAAGTCTATATTTTGTGTTGCAAAATATTAACTTATATTTTGAATATGAATTTGAATACTTACAAATAAAAATACAAAAAGTTAATTAAAATAATTAATTACTGACCTAGGTCAAAGCTCAAGATCGCAATGACTATAATTGGTCTATGTGAAACAATGTAATCTCTGTAACAAACTTTCATTTGTGGATGGAATTCCTTCATACTTCATACACAGGGTCGGTGTCTAGAGAGATTGGACAGTTTTTCGTGTTTCACTGATCTAGGTCAAAGGTCTAGGCCACAGTGACTTTATATATTAAACAATGTGCAAAACAATACTGCGAGGCGATTGGTAGTGTCTGAGATGCTCCAAGATGTTCCTAATTGTGGCAATACTAAACAGATTGATAAGACTGTAAACTATCTGTATAACAAAACAACCTTGTAGATTTTATTTGTATCTTTTTCCACCCAATGTTTTAAAAAGGGTTAATCAGTTGGGTGTGAATCACTGTTATTCGGGAAATGTGAACAACCATAAGATTTATGACAAAACAGCTAATACTGTAATGCAAATACAGTGACTGGTAAACCTAATGGTAAGAGTTAATTTGTTTGAGATGATAATGTGGGAGACAGTATTCCAAGATATAATTGGTAGAGAGAAGACGATTTCCATTGTGTATTATAAATGAGGACAGCTAGTCTGTGTGCTATAGAATCATTCTGCCATCATCATTTTTTGTATTTTGTAAAAATCTCTTCTCCTGGTTTGCTATGTCACAAAAGCTTAGTTATAAGAACCTAAGTTAAAAAATTAAAACATGTTACACGGGTGATTCTTGGAAACGATGGCAGATGTGCAGGCTCACCTGAATCTTCTCTGAGCACACTGAGATGTTGTATACTGATCTTTGTACTTACCACCTCTGAATAAGGTGATTTGCCACAGCATTTGAATGATTTGAAGCATCCAAAATTATTCCTCCACAATTCTAACCTGGACTGATTTTTGTGCAAACAAATACATGTATACATATTATAACGACAAACATGTATATCGAGGGCTTGGCGTGAAACGGTTGTTACTAAAATTGATATTTGTTTACCAAGGTTAATCACCTCGCCATAAAGTCTTTATAAGCGTTAAACATTTTTCTTGGTAAACAATGGAAATTTAGGTGCCATTGCTCGTTCTGAGCAAAGGCACCTTAATTTGCATTGTTTACAAAGGGGTCAAAATAACCCCTAAACCAGGGTTTTCAAAAAAGGTTTTTAGTTACAACCGTTTCACGCCAAGCCCTCGATATGTATTGTTATGACAAACATGTATAAACATATTATTAAGACAAACATTGTCAGTAGTAATCTCAGTGTTTGACCCTTTTTCCACATACAACAAATCTGCCGCAGACTATTTGTAACTCTTTCCCTCATACGACAATTCTGCAGCAGACGACTTTGAACTTATTTTGTCAAAACATAGAAAATCTCCATATTTGAATGGATAACCTATGACAAAAAGTGGAAAACATTGTGGCAAAAGGAGAAATTGCACATTTTGTGCAATTTCTTCTTTTGTCACTATGTTTTCAAAAAGCTGTCTGCTGCAGAGGCGTCAGAAAGTGTATATATGAGGGAAAGGGTTAAATTATCTATGTTAAAATATGGTAATTTTCTATAGATTAAATTATAAAATAGATTTGAAAACATTGTGACAAAGGTGGAAATTGCTCATAATTATAAGCAATTTCTCCTTTTGTCACAATGTGCTCAAAATCTGTCTACTTTAGAGATGTTGAATGTGTTCTTTATCAGGAGTAGGGTTTCAAAGAAGCATCCATTATCTACTCATGATTGTATACCACTCTCACTGAGCATAAAGAAGCCATGCATGGCCTAGGAAATCATGAACCATAAAGAGTGTGTGACTTGGTATATAGATAAACAACTGCCTGACTATACTCCATAATTCTGAGACCTGCTTTGACTAATTTGTAAAAAGTGCTGAGCCATTTCAATCTGTGCAGATGTGATGGTTGATCTAGATCAACTTTAGTTGCAAACTTCTTTGTGGCATGGCTCATAATCAAGTCATGTAGAATATATAAAAACTCAGGTTACAATGTCTTCTGATTTCAAAAGTCACTTCTATTTTACAACAAATTTGAAGAAGAAAACTTTTAAAATATGTATTCAAGAGTATGAATTTTGTCTAGCCCGCTTGCGATGAGCTCGACATAGCTGTCACAATGGCGGTTTAGTGTATGTACATGACATTGTGTGTGTGCGTCCGTGAGTCCGTCTCTCTGAACCTGTTCCTGCCTGCATCTTAACCATACATCATGGATTTCCAAGAAGCTTGGCACAAACGTTCACCATGATGTGGCGGTGTGTCTCGCACAAGACCCTGGAGGCCTGGCCTGTACCTCCAATGACAATGTCACACTTAGAGGTTAAAGATAAAAATGAGTAATGTTTGATAGGACTGTACCTTGTCCGGCCAACCTCTCAACCATGCATCACAGAATTCCAAAGTTACTGGGCACCCATGTTCACCATGATGAGGTGAAGTGACCCACCCGCACAATACCCAGGCCAGAAAACATGCATCTTGATGTGTTCTGGCCAATGACAAATGCAAGAAAACCTAACTTGATGTGTTCTGGTCATTGACAAATGCAAGAAAACCTAACTTGATGTGTTCTGGTAACGAAAGGTTATCCACACTCAATATCTCGCCAAAAGATTATTATAAATATGGCTAGCCGCATCTCAATCAATCAACAACAAGAATGTTATCTTCGGTGTCTTTAACCCTTTCCCTCATATAGACGCTTTCTGACGCCTCTGCGGCAGACGGCTTTTTGAAAACATAGTGACAAAAGAAGAAATTTCACAAAACGTGCAATTTCTCCTTTTGCCACAATGTTTTCCACTTTAAGTCATAGGTTACCATTCAATTATGGAGATTTTCTATGTTTTGACAAAATACTTTCAAAGTCGTCTGAGGGAAAGGGTTAAATGTAACTTTGACGGGTTAACAAAACATACTGACCATCAGATGCCAAGAAAATAAAAATTCAGGTTGTAAAGGCTTCTCTTGTTGTGTTTTTGATCTTGATTTATCTGTCATTGAAGGAAGCCTGCAGCAGACAACTTTTTTTTGGCAAAAGTAGGAACATTCTCTTAACCCTTTCCAACATACAACAATTCTGCAGCAGACGACTTTAAACACATTTTATCAAATAATGGAAAATCTCTATAATTAAATGGATAACCTATGACTAAAAGTGGAAAACATTGTGACAAAAGGAGAAATTGCACTTTTTGTGCAATTTCTTCTTTTGTTACTATGTTTTCAAAAAGCCGTCTGCTGCAGAGGCGTCAGAAAGCGTCTATATGAGGGAAAGGGTTAAATCTTTCCAACATACAACAATGCTGCAGCAGACGACTTTGAAAACAACTAAACAAAAAATGCTAAATTCTCTTTAAATGAAATGATCATTTTTTTATATAGTTGAAAACATTGTGACATAAGGGGAAGTTGCTTTTTTTGAGCAATTACCCCTTATGTCATAATGTTTTTAAAAGTCATCTGCTGCAGAGGCGTCAGAAAGCATTTATATGTGGAAAAGGGTTAAATGAAAGTATAATCAGTGTATAAAGATGGAAAAAATGTGATGAAATGAGATTTTGCTTATTTCCAGCAATTTCGCATTTTGTTATAATGGTTTCAACAATTGTCTGCTGCAGGTATGTGCATCAACATGCACCTGTATATGGGAAAAGGGTCTATCTGTAGAAAAAAGATACTTCTTTGTTTTTGTAATACTAAGTAAAACAAACTGTTCTCTGGTAAACCATAAAACATCACAGTGATATGTTGTTGTAATACCTGCCAATTTGTTCATTATTCGAAATGACTGCTTTCCAACCTCTTTTTTTCAAAGGCTAATCAGTGAGATAATGAAAAATGCACTGTATGAGAAAAATGGCAAGGGCTTAACCCTTTTCCTCATATAGACGCTTTCTGACGCCTCTGCAGCAAACGGCATTTTGTAAACATGGTGACAAAAGAAGAAATTGCTCAAAACAATCAATTTCTCCTTTTGCCACAATGTTTTCCACTTTTAGTCATAGGTTATCCATTCAATTATGGAGATTTTCTATTTTTTGACAAAATATGTTCAAAGTCGTCTGCTGCAGAACTGTCGTATGAGGGAAGGGCTTAAACTGTTCAAATCTTCTACTTGATTCTTTAACACCTGGAATAAACTATGAAGTGCCAACCACTTGAACGTCTGATTGGTTTGAGTGATGTTTGAAATCATGGGCTTATCAGTTAGTTTTCATTGAAGGAAATGATCTGTACAGGTAGATATAGATACCTAGAAAATTATACAGACTGGGGAGATTTATGCTGCTATTGGGAGAGGGGAACAATAGATAGTTTTAGATGTCACAGTTTGAGAATTTAACCCTTTCCCTCATATAGACACTTTCTGATTCCTCTGCAGCAGAAGACTTTTGAAAATGTGTGCAACAAAAGAAGAAAAAGCTCATGATGAGCAACATTCTCCTTTTGCCACAATGTTTTTGTATTTATTCAATACTTGTCATCTAAAGAGAGTTTCGACATTCTTTGTAAAGATTATTATAAGTCGTCTGCTGCAGATTACTTGTTTGTGGGAAGGGGAGGGTTAAGAGGTTAAATCTGAGCAGTTGTGTTGATCCCATTGGTATAATCTAATGATTAGTCCTGATTATTTGGCCCCGTCAGGACTGGGCTTGATACAGACCAGAGCACCGGCTTTTGGATAAGACAGGTTTATATGGAGGCAATCCCATAATAACCTCTCCTTACCATTCATGCTTTTTCAGTATTCATTGTAATTGAACGAAAAACAAAATATACATTTAGGAATCGGCCGTGACCGAGTGGTTAGTATTGGGGATTGGGAACTGAGGTCCCAGGTTCAATCCCCAGTCGTGGCGCTACGGTTATGGTGGAGTGTCCTTCGGCGACGCACATTTCCTAGCCTAGTACTGGTTTGTTTACCCAGGGATCATAAATGAGTGAACTGTCGCCTTGATGTAACTGAAATTATGTTGAAATCGGTGTTAAACCACAATAAGACAAACAAGTTTTACCTTTTGTTGCAATGTTTTTATTTTATTCTTGCCTTTATATGGCACGTCTGTAATTAATTAATCCTGCAGTTAAACAACATGTTGGAAGCATGATACCAATTTGTTTAATCAAATTTGGCATAGTTCTCCAATATAGTAAGATTTTGCTCTTTTGATTTTCAAGGTTTAAGGTCAAAGGTCAAGGTCACTTAAGACATCTATCAACCTTTTTTTGTTGGCATGATTTAAATAAAAACCATATCTTTGAGGATAATCAGACTTGCTCTACTTGCTCAGTATTATGAGAAGATGTTCACTATTGATTTTCAGGGTCATAGATCACAAATCAAGGTGTCTCTGATGCATGTATCAATATATCTTGTAGGTACCATTTATAAATTCAACACATATTTATCCCATTATTTGAAGATGTGTCCTACAAGATGTTTCCAAAGAGGTCTACCTCAGATATGCTGTATGTGGAAAAGAGTTATAACCTGCCCTTGGTGTCCTTGTAAAGTATAAAGTAAAGGAAAACCAACTGTGTGCAATGACCTTAAGTTTGCTCATTGCCGAGTGCCATTCATTTATTTTTGCACTTGCTCAGAATTGGAAATATATCAAAACACTAAAAACATTTTGTTTTGTTCTTTCAAATCACTCTTGTTTCCTCTTTCAGTACAAAACGATCTGTGATTGTAGAGAACTGACTCGTCAATTAGTCCACATATGTAAGTGATAATTGGTAATTAATAAGGGGGTATCTGGCTGCATAATCATTATCATCGCTACTTAGAACCTATTTCCCACTTCTGACTGGCAGCTTTCATGTCCTTTTTACTGTTTCTTAACTAAAAACATCCCAAGTACCCCTACTCTTACATCTGTGAGACCAAAACTGAAGACAAAGGTATTGCCATGCCCCCATCTTCTATAAATGTACCCAATGAGATGGTAGACTTCATTTATCTCTTTCCCTTTCATTTGTAGAACTATTCAACATATTTTTGCATAGGTGTTTTCAAAGTGGCCTGCCGCAGATGTGTTGTATTTGGGAAAGGGTTGTTACCAATTAGCTGATATTGCATTGCTTAGAGTGGACTGCTATGAAAATGTATGAAGACAAATAAGAACAATAGTACATACAATTAATAGAACAGGGAAAGAGTAAACACATAACATGATTTGCTAGTTTATGACTCTTCAAACATGAACAAAAAAAGAAAGTAAAAAGGCATCAAGTTTACACAAAATATGAATGGTTGATTTTGATCCAGCTGATGAGAAAACATTGTGACACAAGTTGCTAGCTTTAGAGGCATCAAAATTGTAGGTATCAGGGAAAGTACAAAGTATCTTCATAACTAATCTGTCTTTTGACACATCTGAAGGAGAACATTCTTAACAGTAAAATGGTCTGACAAGGAAGGAACTTTCATGATAAATTGAAAAGTCACTTTTTCCTCAATGTTTCCTTTTCTGTGTTAAGATTATTTTTTTGTCTTTCTTATTTTCCAATCCTCCCCCTGAAATGTTTTCGATTTGGTAGTCTAATAGTAGCATATCAAACAATGATTTAAAGTAATAAAATTAATGGTCCAACATTGAGGATGTAATGAAATTACCACAAAAAATTAAAACGGGAATTAAATGGAACCTGGCCTGCAAAAGAAATGTTATAAAATATTTCCTTGACAGCTTAAAGGCGAAAGGCTGTTCCCCACATGTGTTAGACACGGTGCTACTGGAGATGAAAATGGTATCCATTTTGGTTAACCCTGTCACACTTGCAGATGCATTTGCAGCAGGCTACTTTTGAAACAATTGAGACAAAAAGATAAATTGCTCTTAGTGAACAATTTCTTCTTTGGCCACAAAGTTTTCAATTTTATTAAATCATTCAACAGTCTGCTGCAGATATGTTGTATGTTGGAAAAGTTTTAGTAGAGAAGACAGAAGGATTAGGAGTACCTACTTGACTTCAGATCAAGACGAAATGAGTTATAAGAGTTACCATATTTTAAGATTGTTTGTTCTTACTAAATCTTCTTCGATACAGCACCGTACATACACATATGTAATGTAATACGAACTGTAAGATTTTTCAAGCTCACTACATCATATAAACTCATTTTAATGCCTCTGTGACGGGCAGCTGTTGCATGCAAAGTGGAATAATAAGAATTTACTCTCACTGTTTTCTCCGCAGTGTCTCATTTCCAGATTCTTGATGGGAACTTTAATAATACCTTGATTTGATGGAAATCAATGTCTTTGCTGCTTTTTACATTCTATTTTTGCGTTGTAAGATATGTTTATTTGCAATATAAAATATCATTCAGCATTGCATGGTTTTCAATCTGTGTCATGATTTGTGTGACACTAGGAAACTATCATCAAGAACAAACACGGGCACACCATCATTATCTTGTTTAAAACATGCATTTCTTTAGTCCTAGAAAGATTGATCTTCAAATATTGGTTAAAAAGAAGAATATAATGTCATATAGAATAAAAATTATTCAATATACTTTTTCCTGAACACATGAACAATTAGTATATAAGTCTGGATATAAGAAGAGAAACCAGATTAATTTTGTTGCGAGAAGGATCAGCCCAAATTGATGCTGTGTAAAGTGTTAATTGATTACACAACACAGTCATAATCTAATGAGCCTCATCAAGGTAAAAGGATCCTTGTATTAAAGCCTCTTTTCACTCATCATAGAATCGCATGTGTGATGCAAGTTTCCAACCTTTTCAAAGAAGCCTAATGTACATTTGTACAATGTGTATGGTTACAGGAAAGCTTGTACCTAGACAATATGGACCCATGTTTGGTCAGAATTGCCAGAACCATTCCGGTTTACTTTTACAATAGTGGGCTCTTTTTCCATGGCTTATTTCTAATGAACATTTCTCAGATGAATAAGCAACATTACCCCACTCAGATATTATTCTTGCTATGAGATGTTTTGATTATAAACATTAAATTATGGGTCTCAGAAATGAGGACAAATGGCCTCAAATCACTTTCCCGGATTTTGCCTGGCATTAATAAACAGTTTGGTCTGACAGTCTGTTCTGTGTAGAAGTGTAGGGTGTTATTTTGTGCTGTGAATTGATGGGAAACTTATTTACTGTGATTTGGGATTATATACTGGTAGTTTTATAGTTATCATCAGGTATGTTACAGATGTGTAACGCTGTCTTTATTTTGTCTGCTAGCCTGTCCACCATTATTAAAACACTTTCCCACTTGCAGACGCATTTTGATGAATCTACAACAGACGTCTTTGAAAACATTATGGCAAAAGCAGAAATTTCAATGTATCCTTTTTGCCACACTGTTACCAACACTATTTAATGATTGTACATTAATCTTAAAGAGATTTTCCATATTTATGCCTAGATGTTTTCAAAGCCTGCTGCAGATTTGTTGTATGTAGGAAAGGGATACAGTTATTATATATGTATGATCATTCCACTGAGCTCTAGAAAAGGTGTGCAGTTCAAGTTCTAAAATACTTATTAGACCCTTTAATCACCAAGTTACTGTTTTTAACCCTTTCCCTCATACGACAATTCTGCAGCAGACGACTTTGAGCGTATTTTGTCAAAACATAGAAAATCTCCATAATTGGATAACCTATGGCTAAAAGTGGAAAACATTGTGGCAAAAGGAGAAATTGCACATTTTGTGCAATTTCTTCTTTTGTCATTATGTTTTCAAAAAGCCGTCTGCTGCAGAGGCGTCCGAAAGGGTTTATATGAGGGAAAGGGTTAAGAACAAATACTGTTGGACACCGCCAAAATTTACATTGAATTCACTTAAACCTTTCCCACATGTAGACACATTTTGAAGCCTCTGTAGCGCGACTTATGAAAACACTGTTGTTATATATGAAATTGCTCATGAAGACAATATTTTTAACTCCTTTCAATAATTGAACTTTCCCGTATAGTGTTATTCCATAATTCTGAGTAGATGAGGTCAAAGTTGTATATGGGAAAGTTTTAACCGTCCTATTCTGAGCGTGGTCAGTGGTGAAGCATCTCTTGCTTAAGGACATGATTAAATTAAACTGACTATTACATTTTATTTCTCCCTGGCCAAGCCATAACAGCTCCCAAGGTAATAAAAAGGGTATCAAGTCAGCGAGATTGTGAGTTTGAACGTTGTCTCGCCATCCATTCTATTAAATGATCAACACAAGTCTTGAGACTAAGTTAGTGTCATTCGGCTTCCACCAATCAATCAATGATGGGGTCAAATATTCCATTGTGGAATAGTAACCAGTTACCTGGGAAGTAACTGGCCATCGTGATATAATTGAAATAGCATTGAAATTGGCTATAAACTGCAATAAATTATTTAATTGCCTCCAGCTGTGGCCATGGTGTTCCACTTGGGACTGTCATGTTAACACAGGGATTGACTCTTTATGAACCTTTACAACATGGGATTTTTGTATAAGAGAAATTAAAAACTCATTTTCACTTATAAAATGATTTTATACCGATACAAACAAAAGTTGGGGTGGGGGGAAATAGGGAGTAAATGTGTATGTCTGTTACCTTTTTGTCCTGGCTATTTCTCGTCAACCGCTATGTGGAATTCAATAATATTTATTAGGAAGCTAAAAGTCTGAACCAAGAAGAGAATGTGTGCATCCTAATGGCATACCAGTTAGACACTTTTTTAAAGAGTTATGGCACTCTGATTTGTTGTGTTGTTTACCAATTAATCCTTACTATTGTCCAAGCTATTTCTCAGCATGACTAGATGGCATTTAGTGAAATTTATGCGAAGAGGATATGACCATAATGCTTATTGCATATCAGTTATACTGTTTATTTTACAGAGTCATGAACCCTTGATTATCTTGATCTTGGTGTAATACTGTTGATAATGTGAAAAAACCTTGTAGAGACAAAAATGCAATAATTCCGCAAGAGTAATTAAAAAATAATCCATGTTCTGCGAAAGACCTGTTGCTATAATGTATGTTTATATATAATGTTATTTGGATGATACCATAATTAATGTTACATCTTTGGATAACAACAGAATATTAAGCTGCTTGATTAGATTGCACTGCTGGAACCAAACATGGCAATTGTTTGTACATACATGCATTACTTTGAGATTTTCTGCACTTTTTACCACTGCAGCAATTTGATTTCAAACAACTTTTTGTCCATCTTCATAAGGTCATTTTTCAGTGCAAGATTCATATCTGTATCTGATAGTTCAACTTCACAATTCACTTGTTGGCATTGATATTGAGTGATGTTTTGTGTGCAAAATGCAATACTGTTATCCAAAGGTCGATGTTGTGCTTCAATGTCAAAGGTCAACTACAAGCTTTTGCAGGCTATGACTGTAACATGCACCATTGAAATTCTAAAATAATTGGCAATTAATCTGATATGATATGTCATATTTTATGGGCTGAACATGTTGCTCCAATGGCTCTTCTGGTTCTTCAATTCTTCAAAAGTCAATGTGACATGCGTCATTCCTCTTCCACCAATGGGCTAAGTCTATTTGGAAAAGCAGCCTGTTGCTTGGGAAGATTGTTGTGTGGAGTACTGGTGTGAGAACACCAGGAAACACAAGAGTAGGTGATCTGGCCGCCATGATATGACTGAGAAAATGTTAAAAAAAAGGCGTTAAACCCCAATAAATCAATCCAATTCTGAAAACAAAATATCTTCACATTTACTGTATTAAAGGCTTTAAAAGAAGTTTATTACATTTTCAAAAAGCATATCATATATATACAAACTACTCAATACACATCAACAAATTGTTGCAGTCAATCCTATATAAGATATTCATAGGCTACTTTCCCATATGGTGAATTAGGAAAAATGAATGTCTTGGATCAGACTTCATCAGGAAATTGGTATAGCATGGGCTATAAGTGCCTACTATAATCTGCCAAGATAGCATTGAGTCTAGACATTTTTGTTCAAGTTTTATGGTTCCTTACTCCACCAACAAAAATCCTCATTAGATTACACAATGTATTAATAAATTACCAGCTGTATTTTTGTGTAATTAAAGATGTAGCATAATGGCCATTAAACCTGATTAAAAACAAAACTAATGCCTACCTTTACCTTTTATGCTATTTACTTGCATTTGTGAATCAACATTTTGTGGGCTTAATTAAAACATTGGTAGAAACAGTTTTGCATGAAACCTTAAATTTACTTATTTCTTGCCAAGACCTTGTAGCTATAGGCAGACACATTCTAATGCATTGTGACAATATTCTGACAGGTTTCCCATATGTTTGCCTATTTGTTTTCAAAGTAATCTGCTTCAGTTTTATTGTATGTGGTAAAGGGTAAGTATTGGAAGATCTTGCTTCTAATGATGATATTAATTTAACCCTTTCCCTCATACGACAATTCTGCAGCAGACGACTTTGAACGTATTTTGTCAATAAATAGAAAATCTCCATAATTGAATGGATAACCTATGACAAAAAGTGGAAAACATTGTGGCAAAAGGAGAAATTGCACGTTTTGTGCAATTTCTTCTTTTGTCGCTATGTTTTCAAAAAGCCGTCTGCTGCAGAGGTGTCAGAAAGCGTCTATATGAGGGAAAGGGTTAAAAATAAAGAAAATCTCTACCACTGAAAGTTTCATTATCGTTTTAGAGTTGAAACCATTGTGGCATTTACCACAACGTTTTCAAAAAGTCCTCTACTACAGAGGCATCAGAAAGTGTCTGACCAGTTTTGTTTCATATTTTTGCCTAGATGTTCTCAAATTCATCTGTTGCAGATTTGCTGTATGTTTTCACACATACAACAAATCTGCAACAGATGAATCTGTTTAAATATATTTTTCATAGAAAAAGTTGAAAACATTTCATATTTTGCATCGGTGTAATTATTTACAATTCTTATTCATTTTTAATGTTTTTAGAAAAGCTTCCCATGTGCTAGTAATTAAGAAACTATTCTGAAGTTGGAAATAAAATTACAAAACTGTATTCCTTTGGAATTCACAAAATGTATGTTTTTAGAAAATTAGTTCATTTGTTAATTGAAGTTCATCCCTTCTCTCATGGAACAGAATCTCCGAGGATTGCGCGGCTGTCAACAGTGCCTCTTGAAAAGCGTTTTTTCCTTTCATTGCTTTCTTTACTTCAGATTTTGTTTAATGTGGTAGACTATGAAATAGCATATTAAAAAAATCAGAGTCTCTAAATAAGCTGTGTATTTTAAACCCATTTCCAACTTGCAGATGTATTTTGACTGATTTGAATATATTCATATGCCATATATATGTCTTCAAATCTATATAATAATTCAACTTCTTATTTATGGATGTGCCAGCTTCACAAAACTGGTTCCCTGTCAGCAGCAAGAGAGTTAATGAATTGGTTCCCATCAGCAAGAGAGTTAATGAATTGGTTCCCAGCAGCAAGAGGGTTAATGAATTGGTTCCCAGCAGCAAGAGGGTTAATGAATGATACAAACCGATTGTTCAAAAAAAGTCGTCTTTAACTTGGATTATGTTATAGAAATTAGCTATGTAAGAAAGTTTCAAAGCTATATAACCCTTTACCTGATACAGACGACATGAGACGCCTAAGAAGCAGACAACTTTTAAAATCATGAAGAAATTGCTAAAAAACAACGATCTTCCACAATGTTTTCAATTTTCATCAAATCATACCTCACTTTTGAGATGTAACTTTTGAGATTTCCAAAACAGTCGGACTACTCAAATTATCATATCAGACAAAAGGTTTACATCATGGATGATATATACCTTTTCCCCACTACAGACTATTTCTTAACACCCCAGCAGCAGACAACTTTTGAAAACATTGTGGTAACAAGAGAAATTGCTATTCCTCTTTTGCCCGGCCGGGTAGCTCAATTGGTAGCGTATCTGACTCGTGATCTGGAGGTCACGGGTTCGATACCCGGTTGCGGCAACATTCTTTCGGGCGATGTTTTCCATTGCCTCTCACCTCTGATCTATGTGAGAAAGTAGTCAGTGGCTTCGAAAGAATGTTGTGTAAGTACTGGTGTGGGAAAGCCAGGAAAACATGGGTAGGTGCACTGACCGCCGTGATATGACCAAAGCTGTTGAAAGCGGCGTTAAACTCCAAACAAACAAACAAACAAAATCCTCTTTTGCCACAATGCTTTTTAACTTTATTCAATAATTCTTCTTTCATGTATATAGAGTTTGCGAAGTTTTTACCTGATTTTTTTTTCGAAATCATCTGCTGCAGATTTGTTGTATGGGGGAAGGGATGAAAGATGTTCAGTGGAATCATAATGAGCACAGCTTAGAAATATTTGTATTTATGGGGGCACACAGATCTTAAGTTATTATTATAACCGCATGTTTATCTTGCATTTTTAAATGTAACACATTAAAAGCAATGTTATAAAGAAAAGCACTACATTCAATACATAGTAAAACAAAAATATCATGAAACTATATGTATTTTCATGCTTAGGGTTTCCACATTACCCACATACAAAAAACATCCATAGATAAATATATTGTAAATTTCTATGAATGGAGGTTAACTTACTAAAAAAAGTTGAAAATATTGTGTTAAAGGAGAAATTGGTCCCCCCACCTTGAGCGCAAATTCACCTTTGGCCATAATTTATTCAAAAGTTGTCTGCCATGATAAGGGTTACCACATGTCTTGAGTTAACTATTATTGCAAATTGAATCATACCTTTCCAACCTAGAAATGCAATGAGCTGTCAGTGTGCACTTGACACTTCCCCCAAAAACTTGGGTCCCGGGTAAAAACATTAACAGATCTCATAGAAATGCTGTGCCTCTCTGTTAATGTGTCCTTTTTTCTGGCTGTCGCCTGCATTTGACTTGAACAGACAATGCTTTCAGATCTTGCCAAGAAAAAAAGATAGCTGTGGCATGGAATTAGTGTTTTGATTAATTTTCTCTCTGATCAGGGAAAACACAAAGGAGTGCATTATTATTACAGGGGTGAAATATCAACAAAATAAATTAATATTGGCTCATGTTTTAACACATACGTTTTTTGTACTCTATTTGATTTTTTCATCTTTTATTTCTATAAACCTTATTGATAAAATGTCAAACTTTCTTAAGATCTTTGCTACAAAGTTGTCCAAATGGGTATGTTTAAGAGAAAGTGTCAGTTAAAACAAAAACATTGTGTCTAAATCCAAGACTTCATAATTAGAATGGCAGCAGCAGGACTGACGCTCTGTAAATTAACGATTTACGACAAAGACACATTTTGTCGCCTCCACAGCAGACGACTTTTGAAAACATTGTGAAAAATGAGAATTGCTCATTATGAGCAATTTCTCCTATTATTGCGATGTTTTCAACTTTATTCAATGGTAAACCTTTCAATTACAGAGATTTTTCACATTTTTGTCCAGATGTTTTCCCAAGTCGTCTGCTGCAGATTAGTTGTATGTGGAAAATGTTTAAGGAAACCAAACTGCCATTTATACAATTAACTCTTTCCCACAAAATTACAACAAATCTGCTGCAGTTGCCTTTGAAAACGTTTGGCCAAAATTGTGAATAATCTCAATGAATTATATTTTGATAATAAATAGAGTTGAAATATTGTGACAAAAGGCGAAATTGCTCATCAGAGCAATTAATTAAGCCTTTTGTCGCAATGTTTTCAAAAATCATCTGCTTCTAGATATGCGTCAAAATGCGTCTACAAGGGGGAAAGGGTTAACATAGAGTAGAAAAGGCTGAAGCTTCAAGATGAGGGGTTTCAATGATAAAAGATGACTATGAAATAGATTATGTGTTTTTGTTACAATACCTCCAGAAATGTTGGCAGTTCATCAAGCTGTCAATTACCCTCCCAGTAGTGGCCCGTTAGTAGGTTGAACAAGTTTGACAGGGCTTATCAGGAGTTATCTGCTCCCCCTGGAGTAATGCTTTCCCGCATACTGACGCCTCTGCAGTAGATGACTTTTGAAAATATTGTGACACAAGGAGAAATTGCTCATGATGAGCAATTGCGTCTTTTGTTACAATGTTTTCAGCTCTGTGTAAATAATAATTCTTTAATTTATAGAAGTTTTCCATGTTTTAGACAAGATATTTTCAAAGTCATCTGCTGCATATTTGTTGTATGTGGGAGAGGTTTTTCTGATTAAAACAACTTTTTAATACAACTAGAAAAAAACCTTGATATAAGAAAAACTTGCAAGACATAAGATGAGACTACTGTAGTTCCTCCAGTGTCCCTATCTCGCTATTATGATCTTATTCAGGTAAATATTTATACTTTAATCAAATGGTCTTTGTTCTATAAAGTTTGAACTAAACACATTATTGTCAACTAATATATATAATTAAGCACCTTTATATTTCAGAGCATAATTGAACTAAGCCCAGTTTAAGTGCCCCTTTTACATATTTATAGATTGCACAATCTCTAAGATTTGGTTGCTATTGAAGCTTATGATGATTCATGTCATTCCGTTTCTACTTCCCACAATGTTTTCAAGTCTTCTAATAAGTCATCTGATTCTTAGGAAGTGTTAACCCTTTTCCACCTGCAGACGCATTGTATAACAATTTTGAATTTCTATAAAACAATGTTGGAGAAATTGTTCATTATGATTGATTGATTGGGGTTTAACGCCATTTTTCAGTAATTGTTCAGTCATATCACGGTGGCCAATTCACCTACCCATGTGTTTCCTGGCCCTCTCACACCAGTAATCCACACAACATACTTTCCATTGAGCAACTGGCTGCTTTTCCACTTAGACTGTTAGCACATTGTTGGAAGAATGAAGCTTGTCACATTGACTTTTGTCAAACGTTGGAAAGAATGTTGGCCGAGCTGTGGTTCGAACTCACACACCCTTCATTGACAGCCCACGTCACTCAAAAATGACCGAACTATTCAATACAGATTTGTAGTATGAGGGAAAGGGGGGTTAAAAAGGTTTACTTTAAGACAACCTGGATCCCAAGAATTTGATTTTTTGGGTACATTTCTAGAGAAATATTAATGAAAAAGAATATCCCCAATTTATAAATCTAACAATACACTGTTCATCACCTTTTAAATGGGTTTATGTCAAAAGTTCCTCTTATAAATGAGTTAAATTATCATAAAACACTTGGTAAGAATTTTATGTTCACAAACCCTTCAAACTTATTATAATTTCTTTTTCCTTATTTTGCCCATTTTAAAAGTTTCCTGCTGCTGATTTGTTATATGTGGCTCAAAAATAGAATAATTTTCATCTTTTAAAAGACCCATAATTTAATCATTTCATCAACTGAGTTACTGACCGTGACCTTAAATTTAACACTTTCCCACATACAACAAATCTGCAGTAGACGACTTTAAAAACGTCTAGGCAAAGATATGGAAAATTTCTATAAATCAAAGTATTATAATTATTGAATACAACTGAAAGGATTGGGCAAATGAGGAAATTGATCCGTTTGTACTATTTCTTTTGCGACAATGTTTTTAAAGGTGTCTGGGTTAATAAATATCTCACCAAGTTTGGTTTGATGGTAGTGCAAGACCTTTCGTAATGAGCTATTTCTTTCTCATAGGTGTCACTACAGATACAAAAGTTTGCATAGTAAGCGGCCTATTAAGAATGGGAAAACATGCCTTTGGCTTTAGATTTCTCTCATACTAGATCTCCAAACACTATAATATAGTGGTACACAAAATAATAGAATTGTTTTTAGCACAAACAATATAGGGTTACTAGGTCATATAAAGATAGGAAGATTAAATATGGCATTTTATATCCATAGATATGTAAAATACAATTATGGTGCAGAGGACAGAGGAGCAGTTCTGCTTGAATGAAAAGTCTCTAAAAGAAAAAAAGAAAACATTTAAATCATTGATACACTGCACAATGAACAAGTTGGAAGGGAGACCCCATTAATCAAGTTCATGTACCTGGATCCTATTGTGATGGTGAAACAGATATATAAAATATGTATGGGTCATTTTTTCTTGACAACGTTCATATTCTCTTGTGTATCCATGCAGCCGGGAAACAAATTTAATTTGCACAGTAATTTTCTTAGAGATGGTCTCTCGTACCCTCTTGGATGTTTCCGTCAATAAACAACCGATGGCCGCAATAATGAAGTTCACATGGACTGGACAAGACCTAGACGTCCTCGAGACAGAACAAATCCTCTTCTACAATTTGTTGCCTTTCAATTTAGTTTATCAGCTCATTCATCAACATTTTATTTTTAACCCTTTCCCACATTCAGCAAGACTGCTGCAGACGACTTTAAAAACATCCAGGCAAAATATATTATGGAAAATCTCTATAAATGAAAGTTTGATTATTGAATAGAGTCAAAAGCTTTTTCATCTACATCCAATAAGTATGCTTTGTTTTAATTAGAGATTTTCCACATTTTTGCCTTAAACCTTTCCCTCAGACGACTTTGAACATATTTGTAAAAAAATAGAAAATTTCTAAAATGGAATGGATAACCTATGTCTACAAGTGGTTAACATTGTGGCAAAAGGAGAGATTGCTTGTTTTGAGCAATTTCTTCTTTTGTCACTATGTTTTCAAAAAGCTGTATGCTGCAGAGGCGTCAGAAAGCGTCTATATGAGGGAAAGGGTTAATGGTTTGAAATTCAGCTGCAGCTTTGTTGTATGTGGGCAAATATTAAACAACATAAGTATGCTTCAAAATACATATTTTTGAATCACATTTGCAAACGACGATTTCCATGATCAGCCTGCAAATAAATATATGTAAGGCCATTAATTACTCCATTAATTAGTAAAAACCTAGCAATAGTTATTGCTATCAACAATTCAGAGGGGTAAAGGTTAGAGAATATTATTTCACTTTTATTGTGAGTTCTTGAACAAGTGCAGCAGACAGCTTTTGAAATCATTTACAGAAAATGTCTATAAATGGAGGTTTATTTACTGCAAAAAGCTGAAAACATAGTAACGAAAGAAGAAATTGCTGGTTTTGAGCAATTTGTCACCATGTTTTCAAAAGTCATCTGTTGTAGAGGAGTTAAAAAAACATCAATAATTATGTGGGAAAGGGTTACCAAGATTTTCCATATAATGCACAGAATGATGTTGTCAAAGTTGGCTGCTGCAGATTTGCCATATGTATAGGAGTCTTAGATAGTACAAATATGGTATGGACAGGAAGACGCAGGAATGGTGAGGTATGAATGTGAAATACTGTCAGAGGCAGTTTTATTCACATCTTTGAGTGTGGGAGGACTCTAAATAATATGACAGTCCCAGTAAAGTTAATTTTGTCTCATTGGTCATTTGCGGGCTGATCTCTTAAACCTAGACTCGTTTTTGCCTTGATATAAGATACGCCTAGACATCCAAACAGCAGACATTTTAGTTTATAAAACCATAATGAAAAATATTGGCATTGATGTAAGAGGCTATCTTTTTCATGTTGCTTTATTACGTCCATTACCTTCGGTTATACAAGTTATATTCCATTTACTGTAAAAAAAAGTTTGGCCACATTTCCATGCTTTTATGACTTTCAATTTCTGGCCATTTCTTTTTTGTAACCATACAATCTTATTTTGGATGATTTTCCTCACAATGTCATGAAGATACATTTGTAAACATTTGTGCAGCAGACGACTTTTGAAACATTGAGGAGGCTAAAGGAGAAATTGCTCATGATGAACATTTCTCCTTTTGCTACAATATTTTCAACTTTATCAATGATTATACTTTCATTTATAGAGATTTTAGAAGAAAAACTTTTTGAGTTGCCTGCAGCAGACCTATTGTATGTTTGAAATAGTTATAATCATTTCTGAAGCTAGATATATTTTTTGCTGTAGAAAACTAAAATTCAGCCAACTGAAGTGTGGAATTTACCATTAACCCTTTTGGCGCCAAATAAATAGCAGAAAGTTGTTCTCAGCGCCAACTAAAATCAAGCGTTTCATAGAAATAATAGTAACTGATTTCAAAATGTTTTTTGAAATCAGTTTTATTAACAGTCTATGAACATTTTATTTTTATTATACCTTTTTCATTTATTTTTGTTAACCCTTTCGGCGCCGAAGTCGCATATATGCGATAGCTTAATTAATTGGCTCAGCAGTAACTATAGGAGGGGCGTTACAAAAGTCGCATAAATGCGACTTCCGCGCTGAGCCAAGCTGTCACATATATGCGCCTTCGGCGCCGAAAGGGTTAATAAGTAATACATTAATGGACAAAAGGCCCATCTGAAGGATATGACGTCAAATATTTTTTTTTTACTTTTTCTATGATATAGATCACCACCTTTGCGGAATAAAAGACAACTATTATTAGGAAAGTAAAATTGCTCATAATAATGACCTGTAATATCATGGCAAAAATCAGGATATGTCTATTAATTAATGAGATTATCACATAAAGAACTCTCTGGGAGTGTCAAAATCCCATTACATAAATATATCATATGACACTGTCACTACTAGTTTGGTTTCCAGTCTTAATTGACAATGATGTTGTTTGTCAGCAGTTTGACATTATAACTTAAAGTCACTTTGATGCCAAAACCTACAAATATCAAGTACATTTTTTCGAAATACGCATCATAAATCACTTTATGTGATAAATAGATTATCTCATTCGTATTTATTTGTTATCACTTATAAACACATAAACACTTATTTAAAAAAAAAAATCACTGTTAACCTAGTGCAGAAACCTTCTGACACCTTTTGCTGCAATTGACCTTGGAAGTTGCAGCGGTTTAAATGCAAATCTTTAAGAAAACAAATTATTAGGGAAACCGTTAACCCTTTCCCTCATGTAGACGCTTTCTGACGCCTCTGCAGCAGACAGCTTTTTGAAAACATAGTGACAAAAGAAGAAATTGCACAAAACGTTTTCCACTTTTTGTCATAGGTTATCCATTCAATTATGGAGATTTTCTATATTTTGACAAAATATGTTCAAAGTCGTCTGCTGCAAAATTGTCGTATGAGGGAAAGGGTTCATAGATTGAGTAAATGGTACCATATTATATGAAAACATGAACTGTTGTTGCTAATATCTACAAAACTTGCAAACATTTTCTGGTGCAGGAGAGTTAAAATAAGTAACGGTGGTGTCAATAATGTATGTAAATCGGTATTCCTGTTTTTACATTTTCAAGAGAAATTTTAATGGTTGCCATTTCCTATGCTGTCATTTTAACTCGTGTCAACTTCATCAAAACTGCTTCATTTTAATAAACTGCCATTTCCGGTTCTGGCGCTAGGCACCCATATCTATTTTCCACCGTGTTACGTGACAGGCTTACAAATCTTGGATAAGTCGCCGATCTCGGTGTTTTTCCTTTGTTTGTAATACTCATAGTCCGTTTGATCTCTTTTATTGATTATTGGAGCGGTTATACGACTGTATCCAAACTCCATGTTTGGCACAAACTGTATCCATAATTATTAAGTTGGACTTTGCCGGCAGTAAGGATTGATGGAATATTGGAATAATTTGTTTCGATGAGATCATTGTATTAACAATTCATAGAACAGCCGTAGATGGCTTCTGAAAGGCGAGGACGATAAACTTAGGGATTTACTCACTATACTAAGTATGTTAAATTCCCAGTGAAAGGGAATAAGGAGAGTTGGTGCCTGAAATCTGATTTCTGTGGATTTTAGCCCAGAAAAAATGGATTTTTATGAATTTCCATATTGATTTATGCCAATACATTTGTAGTTTGGATTGCCGTAAACTAAGTTGAGGATCACTACTTTCCTCTTTTTTTTTTAACTTTTTCTTTTTCAATTTGTTTGTCAATTTTTTTTTAAATTTCCATATTGTGTTATTAAAAATAAGAAATGTGTATAGTTAGTAGTTGATAAGGAAAAGAAATATAATTAAACTTGTATACAATACTGCTTGAGATCATAGGAGATTATCCATTATATTTTCAGATTGTGAAAGCTGGTTGTGATAGTTAGAGTTGGAGTATATTTTGATGGATTTATTCATGATTTTCTACAGGTAAGTTCATCAATACTAACTATTTACTGATCAAGGTGGTTTTTAATCAACTTTCAGCATTGAGCTGTTATGTTAGTCCATTAACCCTTTTCCTCACACAACATATCTGCAGCAGATGACTCTTAAAACATCGAGGCTTATATATATAGAAAATCTCGTATAAATGAAATTATAATTATTGAATATAGTTGAAAATGTTGTGGCAAAAGGAGAGAGTTGCTCCTTCTGGCACAATATTTTCAAAGCTTGTCTGGGGAAAGAGTAAATAAGGAGGAGAACATATTTTGAGAGTTGATGCTTCAAAGTTTATCCATACTAATTTGACCTTTGACCAATATATTGCATTATGGACTCATTCAGCTTGTATTCATTCATTAAAAACTCAAAAACATCTGAACAAATGGATTGATTGATTGATTGTTTGGTGTTTTACATCGCTTTCAACAATTTTTTGTTAAATCACAGCAATTCCTGGGAAAGTTACCCATATTACTGGTCCATTTATCCTGGCACCAGACAGTCATTCATAATGCTAAACCCGCAACTCTGAGAGCCATGGAGGGCAGCCGTTACTACCATTACCTGCATTACAGAAAAAAAGAGGAGAAATTCCTTATAAGGAAGAATTTGTCTTTTTTAATCAATGAGTTTTTGTTTCTAGCTCTTGGCATTGGGGACACAAAAGAATTATTTCACATTGGTCTGTTTGTCCATCCGTCAGACCTATTGTATGATGACACATGTTTACCTTCAAACACTTGTCTTGAACATAATTATGTGCTTCAGATTTGTTGAAAATTGATTATATATGGGAACGGTTTGAATACTACCCATGACTTACTTTCTAAAATCTATGGTACATATTGAACAATGGAATTTCTTTAATAATTTAAGCATTAAATTTTCAATATTTTGATACAATCACTTTAATGTTCCAGAACTGTCATTTGAGCGATAATTGTGACCAGTTTGAGAAAAAAATGTTGTGAGGCAAATGAAAGTGAGAATGTTAAATTGATCTACTACATGTTAGTTTGATCTACCTTGTATGCTTTCAAAATGGCATCTAAAGATAGGACAAAAAGGTCATTATGTGAGAGGTCTCAAGTGTGCATAAGAAAATTGTGTAAAAAACTTGGAAACTTTGTTATTAGTTCTCTTTTTTCAACAAAAGTTTCAAAAGTCAACAACTTAATAAGTGTTCAAATTCAGGTACATTGAGATTAATTATTGTAATGCAGCTTTAGGATGTTTTTGTCATTTGAATCAGGCTATAAGAAAACCAACCTTTAACCATTTCCCACATTCAATCAATCTGCAGCAAACAACTTTGAACACACATCTAGGTAAATATATTGAAAATCTCTACAAATAAAAGTATACATACTTATTGGCAAGAGTTAAAACAATGTGGCAAAAGGAGAAATTATGAACAACTTCGTCCATTGCTCCAACGATTTCAGAATTTGCCTGCTGCAGATACTTCAAATTGTCTGCATGTGGTATTGAGTTAACCCATATTACTTCAAACAGACGACATTTGACGCCTGCTGTTGCAGACGACTTTTGAAAACATTGCAATTAAAGGTGAAATTGCTCAAAACGAGCAATTTCACCTTTTATTGCAATATTTTCAACTCTTTATCGATATAAATCTATAAGTTTTCTTGATTGGTGAAATTGTTCATCTGACGACCTATGAAAAGTTGTGTGAAGGAATGGGTTTAGACTCGGCAACCAGCAAAGACAAAGATCAATGTGGCCCTCAGTACAGCATGATCAGGTTCTTCCCTTTTAATCAGTCAATACATGAAGCATTAACCCTTTTCTACATACAGATGCTTGCTGACCCCTCTGCAGCAGGAGACTGTTGGAAACATTGTGTACCTTTTACCACAATGTTTGCTACTTTATTCTATAATTATTCTTCCATTTATAAAGAGTTACCATATTTTTGACTAAAAGTTTTAAAAGTCATTTGTTGCAGATGTTTTGTATGTGGGAAAGGGTTAAAAGAATGTCTGTACATGTGTAAAGAGAGTGCTTCTAAAGCTTCATCATGTTACAAGTGTACCTTTTGTGTATAATTATAATTGCTTAGTCTTTGTCGTAATTGATGATATTCTCTGCTCAAAAACCTTTTAATTTGTATGACCCTCAGGTTTCGATGAAATGTCTGTAAAGATAAATGGAAACCAGAAATGAGGTAATACTGCTAGCCAAAAGGGTTCAGTCATTGGTAAAAGCTTGACAATTGATGAAGATGCATGACTAATCATAAATTTGTCTGTTCAATATCAAATATAGATGAGTTGGTATCAAGGGAAGTAATCCACTATTTAGCATCATCAGGATTGGTCATAGTGCCATTTGGTGTTGGCCGAGTACTTGGTCAGATATGCATGCCATTTTCTCCGAAACATATACTATACACAGTTGGTTTTCTTACTCTTTCATGTTGAAAAAACCCTGTTTATCTATGAGGATGATGTGAAATATTTTGGTAAACCCATGACCTATTACCTTGCAAGCCACATCTAGAGATTTGGGGGACTTAATGACACTGCTTGACATAATTAAAAGTTGTTGACGCCTCTGCAGCAGACAGCTTTTTAAAAAAACATAGTGACAAAATAAGAAATTGCCAAAACGAGCAATTTCTCCTTTTGACACAATGTTTTTCACTTTTTGTCCATAGGTTATCCATTCAATTATAGAGATTTTCTATTTTTTGACAAATTATGTTCAAAGTCGTCTGCAGCAGAATTTTCGTATGAGGGAAAGGGTTAATGACACTTTGCTTGACATAATTAAAAGTTATATTAACATTAAACCTTTCCCACCTAAAGCAGAAAACATTCTGGTAAAAGGGGAAATTCGCTCTTTCATTTTATAGAGAGTTTCCATATCTTTTACTATTTGTTTTTCAAAGTCGTCTGCTGCAGATTTGTTGTATGTGGGAAAGGGTTAATCATGTGGAGCTACAATTCCTGTTTTTTGTCAAAAGATATATCTAGGAATAAATAACATCTAAACGAGCAATTTATCCTTTTGCCACAATATTCTCAATCAACTCCTTTTAATGATTAAACTTTCCCTTAAAAAGACATAACATAGTCTTGCCCAGATGTTTTCAAAGTCGTCGGCTGCAGATTTGTTGTATGTGTAAAAGGGTTAAGACCCAAATTGCTAGATGAGGCTCATATTCAATAACTGGGAGAAAAGAAAAGGTGAATTGGACAAATGAAAGGATTGTTTTGAAATTGAACACTGGTACAGCCAACGAGATGCAGCATGTATCAGGCTATGGATGAGAAAAATGTGGTAATTATACCAAAAAAAGTAACTAAAACTGATCAAATCTTGTACAAGCAATTGATGTCATTTCTGCCTTAACCCTTTCCCTCATACAACAATTCTGCAGCAGACGACTTTGAACGTATTTTGTCAAAACATAGAAAATATCCATAATTGAATGGATAACCTATGACAAAAAGTGCTAAGCATTGTGGCAAAAGGAGAAATTGCACGTTTTGTGCAATTTCTTCTTTTGTCACTATGTTTTCCAAAAGCTGTCTGCTGCAGAGGCTTCAGAAAGCGTCTATATGAGGGAAAGGGGTAATGTCTTGAGAATGAATCCCTAATCAGGAGGATTCAATGCTTTCCTGTGTCTGTCTCTGTGCGATGGTTAGTAATGTACAAAGGTTGTAATTAGCACAATGTCACCCTATTGGGCTGTTCTTCCCTCAGTCTATAAAATTAGTGCTGTTACTTCCTGCTAATCAAAGTCATCCCTTCACTGATTGACGGCCTCATCCAGTAACCATGCAAATATTCAACGGATGTTTTCAGTATTCTGATATTTTCCCACATACAGCAAATATGCGGCAGACTACTTTGAAAACATCAAGGCAAAAGATATGAGCCATAATATGGTGTCCGGGATTTTGTGTTACATCACAGAGTCATTATTTATTCTCCTTTATTTGAAGAACTATGTGTTTTATAGTTTAACAGCATGTCACAAACTGTTAGAAACTACTAAATCTATAAAATAATATGCTATTGATTTCTGAAAGAACTGATAAACTCCTTTAATTAATACTTTTCTTGAGCATTTTCGCCGTGTCCTTCCCGACAAAGGCATGGGAGGACTTTTTGAAAACCAAAACAAACTGTTTTTCTTTATATTTAAAGTTTGGAAACTAATATGTGTGAAATAATAATTTAACAAATTACTTGTAAATATAACTTTAAGATTTAATAGAGCGACGTAAATATGATTTTGATTTGAATATAAAATCCTAGACATTGGCGTAACGAATGTGTCCACCAAGTTACATCACGTCTAAATAGCATCAAAACTCGAAACCTGGACCGATAACCATATTTTCATTGCATTCAAATCACGTGATCACTTACATTCTTTGTTAATGTCGTAAACATGTTGTTCTGGGACAGATATCTTTTATTTGACAGGGAGTTAAAATATGTTTATCAAAATGGTGTCTTTTTTTGTTACGCCCTATTATTTTGTTATAATTAAAAAATGCTTCGTCGATCACCTAGGAGGAAACTAAATTTTGGCTGTTCTATTTACGACATTAAACATCGCAACAATTTACGACAGTTAGAGACGTTTTACGACAAGAGTGTTTTAAAATGGCGGCTCGAAAATGACAGTCAGACTTCTGAAATTTTGTTACGCCGGCACCAAGCCGATTGCGATCATCAATGGTTGCTTATAATGTATCCCAATGCGTAGTAACTTCCTATTTCGTTATTTAAATTGTCCAGAGATGTTTGCGAACCTATTTAATTCACTACGAAGAACTTGTTATTATTTTTGACTGGGGAAAAAAAATCGCGAATTTTGTCTCTTTTGCCTTGTAACGTTGACTGTCCTGGAAAGCATATTCTACCTCCATAAGCACTTTGCTTACGTAATAAATACATATTTGCATGATTAGTATATTTTAATTTAACTGGAGAATTATTTATACTGAAAATGTTTATGCTATTATATGATTTGTTTATTTTTTTCTAAGGTGTCCTGTTACACACTTATATGAAGTGCACAATTAGTGTCCAGTTACATCATTTTGTGTCCTGTTACACCATTCTTTGTCTAGTTGTATACTATTAATTATTTCACTAAATAAACCATTTATTTATTGAAATAATTCCAAATAAAGATGGTGAAAATGTAAATTAGATCTAAACAAATTCAACTAGGCAAAATCTTCATAAAATTGATTTATTTCATGGTGTCCTGTGTTACTAACAATACAATTGAATAAGTGTCCAGTTACATCATTTTGTGTCCTGTTACACACCAGTTTGTGTCCTGTTACATCATGTTGTGTCCTGTTACACCATTCTTTATCTAGTTGTATACTATTAATTATTTCACTAAATAAACCATTTAATTATTGAAATAATTCCAAATAAAGATGGTGAAAATGTAAATTAGATCTAAACAAATTTAACTAGGCATAATCTTCATAAAATTGATTTATTACATGGTGTCTTGTGTTACTAACAATACAATTTAAAACCCACATTTCTCTTTATTTAAAGATAAAATCTATTTTGTCATTTAGAATTTAACAGCTTTAGATATTGTTCTAAACATATATAGCATTTAATTTGACAAAAGTCAAATATTACAAAAGAGGACACCACAGTGTTTGTGATGTAACTCAAAATCCGGACACCATATTATGGCTCATATGCATAATCTTTATAAAGGAATGTATCATTATTATTTTTTTATTATTCGTTTAGACTTTAAATAAAATTCTTCAAGAACCGTGCAGGTATTGCTCTGCAGTCATGCTAAGTTATGATTAATATTGTCAAATTTGATCCAGAACAGTTCAAGAACAATTGTTCTAGAACTGAGCCACAGAACACTTTCATATTCTGAGACAGTATTAGAATTAAACATTGTAGCAAAAAGACAAATTGCTCATTATGAACACAAAAAAAATGTATTTTCGAAAGCTGTATGTTGTGGATGCATCACAATACTTCTGCCGGTGGAAAAGGTTGTTATTACATAAACATATGTGATTAAAAACTTTACCTTTTTAGCTCACCTGAGCTTTGCTCAAGGTGAGTTATTGTGATCGCCTTTTGTCCGGCGTCCGTCGTGCGTCAACTTCTTCTCCTCAGTAACCAGTGGGTCAATTGGGATGAAACTTCACAGAAAGCATCCTCTCAATGACCTCACCAGAATTCCTTCAAATTTTTGGGATCCATGCAAAATTCTGGTTTCCATGGCAACGAAACCGAAAAAACTTCAAAATTCTTCTTCTCCCAAATTGGTTGGCAGATTTTCAAATAATTTTGTAGAAATGTTCCTTGGATGACCCTCTATCAGATTCCTTCAAGCCGTGTTGATTGGTCGAAAAACATGGCCGCCAGGGGGGGGCGGGGCTATTTTGCCTTATATGGCTATAGTGAAAACTTAAAAAATCTTCTCCTCCGAAAGTGTAAGGCCGATTTTCAAATAATTTTGTAGAAATGTTCCTTGGGTGACCCTCTATCAGATTCCTTCAAGTCATGTTGATTGGTCGAAAAACATGGCCACCAGGGGGGGCGGGGCTATTTTGCCTTATATGGCTATGGTGCAAACTTAAAAAATCTTCTCCTCCAAAAGTGTCAGGCCGATTTTCAAATAATTTTGTAGAAATGTTCCTTGGGTGATCCTCTATCAGATTCCTTCAAGCCATGTTGATTGGTCAAAAAACATGGCCGCCAGGGGGCGGGGCTATTTTGCCTTTTATGGCTATAATGAAAACTTAAAAAATCTTCTCCTCCATAAGTGTCAGGCCAATTTTCAAATAATTTTGTAGAAATGTTCCTAGGATGACCCTCTATCAGATTCCTTCAAGCCAAGTTGATTGGTCGGAAACTATGGCTGCCAGGGGGCGAGGCTTATATAGCTAAAGTGAAAAAAAAAATCAGGTGAGCGATTCAAGGGCCATCATGGCCCTCTTGTTTTAAATTTCATCAAATTGAAAACATCTGAAGCAAAGTATAATGTTTATATAACCAGTAATCCAATGTAAACCAACAGAATACGAAATCTTGGCATATGGAAGATATTTTAGCACAATATGAAACACATTGTATACATAAACAAGACTCAATCCTGTTCTCAAAAGTTTTTATCTGCAAAAAGAACCAAAGACATCTTAATCAGTATACAAACTGTTTTAAACAATACAATATCCTGATATTGATGATGTGTATATTTTGTTTCAAATCAGAAATATTCCATGCATATTTTGTTGTATCACATCCGTAGTTCATGCAGCAACTATTATGTATATACTATTTATATACGCATACTATCTGGACTAGTGATTTGTTATGTAGTCATCAAAGACAGTTGAATTTACACAAACAATAGATGATTAACTGCAATGGACAATTAATTATTTGTTTGTATGGATAAACAATCAAAGATATTAAATATTATTTTTAAATCAAATTGTGCTGAACGATTGCCATACCTTCCGAAATATTGTTGCGCCCTTATGAGGAGGACAGTTTGGGATATTAGATATTATAATGTCAATCCTTAAACCTTGTTTGTTTCCGTGGTATTGATTGATCAGGATCCTAGATAAGACTGGAGATTTTATGAGTCATTGATCCAATGCTCGGTGATAAAGTGCAATCACTTTTATGATGGGTGCTCAGAAAAATTAATTACCTGAAACCATAAATTGTACTGGCTGAATAAACCCCTCCCATTGATTGGGTGACTTTTTGTAACCTCGATTATCAGTGTCGGTCGGCATCAATGGAGCCTTCGTGTCATTTAACCCTTTCCCATTTACAGATGCTTAATCTGACACCTGCAGCAGACGACTTTTGAAAACATTGTGGCAAAGGTGAAATTGCTCATGATGAGCAATTTTACCATTTGCCACAATGTTTTCAACTTTCTTTAATGATCAAACTTTTATTTTACAGGTCTAAAATACTTTTTAAACTATACTTATTTTTTTAAGTTGTATGCTACTGATTTGTTGTATGTGGGAAAGGGTTTTTTGATATGAATGCATAAATTACATGAAAATGTGGTTGTAGATGGAAAATGTTTAAATGACAGTTGCCTGCTAATCATGATCTATTTCTCCTTTTGCCACAATATTTCCAAACAGTTTAACTTGCATTTATAGAGATATTTTGCCTGGATTCAATGTGATTCATTTAACCGTTTACCCGAAGCAATATGTGGGAAATGGTTAACTATTTTTGCTCAGAAAGGATCTGAGGATAAAACAATGTAATATCTATAAATCTGAATTTATACTTTGGATACTAAGAAGAAAACGTTGAAAAGGAGAACTTGTTTGCTTTGAGCGATTTCTCCTTATCCAACAATGTTTGCAAAAGATGGGAAAGTGTGTCTGCATCAGGAAAAACCTTAGTTTAGTTGAAACATAATAAAGTAATGTGATATTATTTTGGGAAAATGGAATATATTTGAGTATTCATCATAATGAGATTGCTCCAACTACAAAATTGAATTACCTTTGAATAGATTTTGAATTATTTTTCTCAGTTATTTTCAATTTTGAAGTTGAAAAGCAATGCATCTGGTATTGGTGAAAGTCATGCAGTACACTTGAGAAAAACATTTGAAATGAAACTTTTAATAATTCTTCACAAAAAAATGGAAAAAACTTTGTAGGTAATAATTATTGAATAGGGTTAGAAAAAAATTAAGATCACTTTCTTCTTTTGCCACAATGTTTTGATAAAAGTTGTCAGAACCAGGTGCGTCAAAATGCATCTTCATGTGGGAAAAGGTAAATTCTAGCAACCACCATTCTCAATTACTTGATCTTCACATAATGTAGAAGGAAATGAAACCATTGGATACCTGAACTGTTTGTGTTTGCTTTTATCCAGGAAATGAATTGCTTCTTTTAAACCCTTTCCCACATACTGCAAATCTGCAGCATACAACTTTTAAAGCATTTAGTAACAAAAAATGCAACTCACTACAAATGAAAGAACCCTTGTTCAATCAAGTTGAATAAATTGTTAGCCTTTTGCCACAATGTTTCAAAAGTCATCTGTGAGTGTAGCAGAATAGTCGGAAAACGTCTGTATGTGGGAAAGGGTTAAAAAAGTGCCTACCTATCCTAGATTACAGGTGAGTTTGTCATGCTATGAGGAGGTCATTTGAGCGATGACAGGCAAAAAAGGACCATATTGCATAGTTTACTGAAGACTTGGGCAAACTTAGGTTCCCCTGTGAAATGAATAATTACTGTTCATGAACAGTTCTTGTATAATTCATGCAAAGTTCAGGTACCTGGTTCATGAACAGTTCATGGGATGTATATGAAGATAAAATGGCACACATTCTTAAAAAGTTCTTAAATATGTAGTTCTTGAACAGGTCATGAACAGTTCATGACACATTCAGGAAACATTGTCATTAAAAAGTTCATGAATTGTTCAAGAACTGAAAATTCATGAAATATTCTTGATTTTCTTTTTAAACATGAACTGTTCAAGAACTTTTTCCAGTGCAAATTCATTGTGCCATTTTCTCTTCATGGATTGTTCATGAACGGTTCAAGAACTATCGCTCATGAACAGTTCTAGAACTACAGTTCATGAACAGTTCAAGAACTACTGTTCATGAACAGTTCATGAAAAGTGCATGTTCAATTGGTTGGTAACCAGTGTATGAAATAGTCTGGGTGGACCTAAGAACCAGATTTTGTACAGAAGAAAATACAGAAAGCCTGTGCAGATTATGTACAGAAAATATTCTGGTTCATTGAAACATAGTTGAACCAGAATTCAATAAAAATATTTTTTATATGAAGACAATTGGCTTCTTTCACATGTGGCAATGTGATACTTAAATAAATCACCAATATAAACTTATTGTTTATGACATAGCATAATACAATTTGCTAATTTAATAAACAATGTAACATTTAAGACATTTACCAAATGTGCCCATCAAGTTGTTCATAAGAAATTACAAAAAACTTCTCTGTGCCTTTGAAACACAACATATTTCTCCCACCAAAAAACGTAAAGGAAGTAGTAAACATTACTAACTTCTTTTTGAAGAGTTCCTGTGTTTTATGCTTGAGTTAACTCCCTTGGTATATTTCAAATTCAAGTTCAGTTCCAGTGGTATTTTTGGTTATTCTACTGGTATTCCAGTAACATAGCAGGTAACAATGAAATTTCACTGGAATTGCATTAATGTTTTTCACTAGGGCCTTTACTTTTGACAAGAAGATTTCAAAAGTTTTCACTATAATACATTTATAAGAACTTCTTTGGTTCTAGAAGTGTTCTAGAAGTGTTCTAGAAGTGATCTATAAATGTTCTTATTTCTCTATTCAGAATGGTAGTTTAAGAGATTCACACTGAGTTAAAAAGTCATTGTAATTTAATTAAATATCATTTTAAAATCAGTGATATATTTATATTAAACTTACTATTCAAGAACAGAATAAGAACTTATAGGGTTCATTAAAAGTACTTGAATTACACTTGACAGATGTTTATGAACTTGTTAAGAATTTGCCATGTTCTTCTTCAGTTCTTGAACAGTTCACGAACAAGTTGGTCTTACTGTTCATGAACTAAAGTTCTTGAACTGTGATTAAGAACTATTTAATGTCAGTTCATGAACAGTTCATAAGTGGCATGAAAAGTTCATAATTTCAAGAACAACATTTCACAGGGGTATCTGCATTGTGAGTCACATCAAAGTCTACACTGTCAGCATATAAGTTACCGCCCAAGTTATACATGCTGACCAAAACTATAAATGCAGATCTACAGGTTGTAAACTTTGACAATCCAGTATAAATATATTACTATCTTGGAACATTTATAGATTTCCTAAACAATCCTTTCCCTCATATAGACGCTTTCTGACGTCTCTGCAGCAGACGGCTTTTTGAAAAAATAGTGACAAAAGAAGAAATTGCACAAAACGTGCAATTTCTCCTTTTGCCACAATGTTTTCCTCTTTTTGTCATAGGTTATCCATTCAATTATGGAGATTTTCTATGTTTTGACAAAATACGTTCAAAGTCGTCTGCTGCAGAATTGTCATATGAGGGAAAGGGTTAATTAAGATGCTTGTCTTGCAAATCGTCTTAGTCATACAATATCGTTTGATGTGTTGTCACCCTTGAGGTCTCCAATCAGAATTAAATTTTTAATCGGCCTGTCATTGGTTGAATTTAGAACTTTATACTAACTCTGATCATCAATGTTAACGTCTCGGTATATATTCATTCCTGTTGGCATTTTCAACATTATTTCAGTTATAATGTTATAGTTATTAGTGACGCAGTTCACTTATTAATGATCCCAGGGTGAACAAACAAGTACTGGGCTAGGAATTGTGCTTTAACCCTTTCCCTCATATGACAATTCTGCAGCAGCCGACTTTGAACATATTTTGTCAAAAAATAGCAAATCTCTACCGTATAATTGAATGGATAACTAAAAGTGGAAAACATTGTGGCAAAAGGAGAAATTGCACGTTTTGTGCAATTTCTTCTTTTGTCACTATGTTTTCAAAAAGCTGTCTGCTGCAGAGGCGTCAGATGACGGGAAAGGGTTAAAATAATTTGAATAATTATGTGATCTATAGGTTTTGATGCCTTTGAAGTTCACGGGTATAATCCCTCATACCTGGTGCGCACCACCCACCGTACCGTGTTCACAGTCAGGTCTTCACAGTCTGCATACAATTGTTATGTATATATATAAATGTACCTTTTGACAAAAAGCTGGGAGTGTAACCCCACTTTTTTTATGCCAATATGTCTTTTAATTGATATCAAAAGTAAGAATATTTACAATTATTTAAATCCTCAAAAAGGTGTTATACTTCAAAGGCATGTTAACCTTTTCCCTCATACAACAATTCTGCAGCAGACGACTTTGAACATATTTTGTCAAAAAGTAGAAAATCTCTATAATTGAATGGATAACCTATGACTAAAAGTGGAAAACATTGTGGCAAAAGGAGAAATTGCTCGTCTTGAGCAATTTCTTCTTTTGTCACTATGTTTTCAAAAAGCTGTCTGTTAGTTCCTGGTTTGGTATACAACAGATAGTTTGTGCTGTTCTTTAGGGGATTGTTTATACATTTGTTGAATATGACAATATTTCATCTACTTTCATGACACTTGCCCATCCTTATAATTATTGAGTTTGTTTAATGATTGCAGTTGCAAATCGTAATGGCATTACTGTTTGAAATTAATTAATTTCAACATGAAAATATTGTGGCAAATAGGAAATTTTCATTTCTTTTAATTAATAGACATTTTCCATATTTTCATTGTGATTTTTCCAAAGTCATCTGCTGCAGATTTGTTGTATATGGGAAAGATCAGGCATACTGCTTCTTAAGTTTGGAACTGCTTTGTGAACTCGAGATCTGAGTGTAGTTACATCTTGTTAAAAGATGTAGTTGCAACCGTTTTGATTAAAGCCATCAAATTATGGAGACACATTTGCTACTTATGACTTCCATTGTCTCTTTTTCTCATAATGAAATGGAAGTTTTGTTAACTTTCCAAAAAAGGTGGAAACAAATTGTGATCAGCATTGCTTATTTACGAAGCCATTTATAGAGGAGTTAAAAAAGTTTATCCTTGTCTGCTGTTAAAATGAATACAGATATATATAGTTAACCCTTTCCATAGACACTTTCTGACACCTCTGCAGCAGACGGCTTTTTGAAAACCTGGCGACAAAAGAAGGAATTGCTCAAAACGAGCAATTTCTCCTTTTATCACCATGCTTTCAACTCTATTCAATTATTGTACTTTCATTTAAAGGGAGTTAGCAATAAGTATGTTTTTAAAGTCATCTGCTGCAGATTTGTTGTATGTTGGAAAGGGCTAAAAGGAAACTTGCTCAATAATTCAAGTCACAACATTATCAAAGTAAGCAATCAAGTGGGGGCATCTATTCCATTAAAAGGTTAATTGCGTGAACTGCTAACGAAACAGAATAATAATGGCAGACATGTATCCATTAGGTAAACCATGATATCATTATTGGAATAACAATTCTGAAGGATTAACAAACAGAATGTTACCGATCTTTACCTCGTATAACCCTTTCCCACATACAACAAACTGCAGCAAATAATTTTGTAAACGTACGTACTGTGATGCAATAATATGGTCAATGTTTAAACGAAAGAATAGTTATTGAATAGAGTTGAAACCATCATGAGCAATTTCTCCTTCTGCCACAATGTTTACAAATGTAGACTGCTGCAGATACATAAATATTCCTCTGCATGTTGGAAAGGATAGATAGAGATCTTTATGTTTTGCTTGTTTCAGTGGGGTTAAACACCGTTTTCAACATTATTTCAGTTACATCACATCGACAGTCGCTAAATTTTAAGTCTGCCTCAGCATTTACATACTTCCGCACCCGATGACGTTAACTGAAATAATGGTTGGGGTAACCCACCTCGTGCTTCTCAGTTAGCTGTCTACCACAAAAACAAACAATTACAACAATAATTTAAACAATTTAAGTTGTTATTTATGTCAATGCAGTTGAATATCTGAATGAAAACAACTTAATAAGGCAATAGGCCTTAAGAAGACAAGAAAAATAATTAGAAAATAAATGTAAGCCTGTCTAGCTGGTGGATCCAGAAAAAAATGTGGCATTAGAATCACGTGCACGCCCGCTCTTCCGGGCGACCGTGTATATCACATATACATGAGGAAAACGCAAGGCGAGTTCTTTTTCTGGATGAATTAAGGGTGTAGAGATTATATATCAGGTATTAAATGACTGGTAATGTATTTTTGACATAAAAATTCCTCTGCATGTTGGAAAGGATAGATAGAGATCTTTATGTTTTGCTTGTTTCAGTGGGGTTTAACGCCGTTTTCAACATTATTTCAGTTATATCACAGCGACAGTTCACTTATTCATGATCCCTGCAAAAACAATAATTAACCAGTACAAGGCTAGGATAGGTGCCTTAGAATTGTCTAAGGGGACTCCACCATGACCATCCAACCACAGATAGAGATCTACATTATGACATGACATTGTATAGAAAGTAAAGACTGATCAGTCGTTGTTTCCACACAATCCAATCTTAAATGTCTCCCAGAAATGTAGAAGTAAACCTGTGACACCAATTGGTAAAAAAAAATATTAACTCCACTGTTTCCCATTTACAACTTTTGAAAACATTCTCGGAAAAGGGAGAAAATCATAACAATATATCAATTTGTTCAACAATGTTTTGAAATCTATAGTTAACCCTTTCCCTCATACGACAATTCTGCAGCAGAAGACTTTGAATATATTTTCTCAAAAAATAGAAAATCTCTATAATTGAATGGATAACCTATGACAACAAGTGGAAAACATTGTGGCAAAAGGAGAAATTGCACGTTTTGTGCAATTTCTTCTTTTGTCACTATGTTTTCAAAAAACCGTCTGCTGCAGAGGCGTCAGAAAGCGTCTATATGAGGGAAACGTTTTTGCCAGTAACAAATTTATATTCATTTAAAGAGAACAAGACTTAGTATAAAACTGGTTTATCAGATAATGGGTTGACCCTTTCCAACATACGACAAATAATGCGAAATATCTCTATAAATGAGAGTTTAATCATTTAATAAAGTTGGAAACATTGTGGCAATAGGGGAAATTGATCATTATGAGCAATTTCTCCTTTTGCCACAATGTTTTCTAAAGGCGTCTGCTGCAAATGCGTCGGAATGCGTCTGCAAGTGGGAAAGGGTTAAATTAATCATACTGTGGATATTTCGGATGACCTGAAGCTTAACATTATGATAAATAACTGCTAAAACCTAACTATATAGTAGGGCATTTGCGACCAGTGTAGATCCAGACCAGCCTACGCAGTCAGGTCTGGTTGTGCACTGTTTGTGAAATAGACATAGAAGGTTTTAGGAAACTTCTGTTAAGCAATATCCATTAGAATTCTGAGTGGACCGGCAAGCAGGTATTTGGCCACACATATAATTATTACGTTAACCCTTTCCCTCATATAGACGCTTTCTGATGCCTCTGCAGCAGACGGCTTTATGAAAACATAGTGACAAAAGAAGAAATTGCACAAAACGTGCAATTTCTCCTTTTGCCACAATATTTTCCACTTTTTGTCATAGGTTATCTATTCAATTATGGAGATTTTCTATGTTTTTGACAAAATACGTTCAAAGTCATCTGCTGCAGAATTGTCGTATGAGGGAAAGGGTTAAGGTTGGTTTTCCTAGAGCACCACTCACACATGATTTTGCTAAACACAGATTCATAAAATTGTTCACAGTGATTCATCAGAACTGATACTACACTGTATTGTCTCTGAACTTTAAGTACACATAGAGACTGACCAAAAGGGAATAGTTAAATGAAATTGTTTTTCCGGAGTTCATAAAGCTTGTGACTATGGCATTCCCATGGTGCCACTATTTAGTTCTGTCAGGTTAAAGTGGTCCCTGCATAATATTTCTTTCATCATAATGAAAATGTTTCATGTTTTACAAGAATAATGAGCATTGATTTGGTTTTTGTAGCAAGTGAAAACATGATCTGTCTGCACAGCCACACAAGTTAATCTTGACTGCTGATTAGTTATGAGAGTTTTGAAGGAATGTTAAAGGGTGAGAACTCCCCCTTTCCCACACACAATCAATCAGCAGCAAACAACTTTGAACAATATCTAGGCAGAAAATCTAAAACTTGAAAATACATGTACTTGTGAAAGGAGAAATTAGAAATTCTCCTTTTGCCTCGATATGTTCAAAAGGTTTTTGCTTCAGATGTGACAAAATGAATCCACATTATAGGAAAGAAGTATGTAAGTTTTGGTACACAATGGTTGAAAGCGTAGCCTGGACGATATAACCGGATATTGACTCTGGTTAAATACTCCCTAATGTATAACATCTGCAGCACAGTTGGGTTTAACTTCTAGCTTTTTGTTTGAAGTTACCTGATGTCTGTCATTTTCACATTTGCCTTTGTGCCTGTCAGTGCCCTTTCTTTCTTGACACAGCGATATTATTGATAAACATCCCGTCTCTTAGCTTTAATTATTCATATTTCAAAGTTACACTAATTGAATAGAACACAGACTGTCTCTAAATTGCTTTCATGTTATTACTATGGTAGTAAGTTCCATTTCATCTATCTGTTGCATCTTTTAACCCTTCAACTGTAACAGTCACTGATCAAGATAAGTTGTTACCAATTACCTTTTATGCCATTTAACACTTTCCCACACACTAGTTGATACGTATGCAGAAGTCATCTTTTGCCAGAATGTTTTTTATGTCTCCCCCATTACATGGGGGTGACATATTGTTTTTGCCCGTTCCGTCCGTCCTTCCGTCCTTCCGTCCTTCCGTCCTTCCGTCTGTCACACTTGTTTCCGCTCAATAACTGAAGAACGCTTGGGCGTAGGAACTTCATACTTGGTATACAGGTTGGTCATGACCAGTAGCTGACCCCTATTGATTTTGATAACAGAAGGTCAAAGGTCAAGGTCATGGTGACCTTGTGAGGTAAAAAATGTTTTCCGCTCAATAACTGAAGAACGCTTTGGCTGAGGAACTCCATACTTGATATGCAGGTTGGCCATGCCTAGTAGAAGACCCCTATTGATTTTGAGGTCAGTACGTCTAAAGTCGAGGTCACAGTGACCATGAGCTTGAAAGGTCACAGTGACAATGAGCTGATAAATAGTTTTTGCTTGGGCCCAGGAACTTCATACTTGATGTGCAGGTTGGTCACCACCAGCAAATGACCCCTATTAATGTTAAGGTCAAAGGTCAAGGTCACAGTGGTCAAGGTCACATCCATCACACTTGTTTCCGCTTAATAACTGAAGAACGCTTGGGCATAGGATCTTCATACTTGGTATGCAGGTTGGTCATGACCAGTAGATGACTCCTAGTGATTTTGATGTCAGAAGGTCAAAGGTCAAGGTCATAGTGACCTTGTGAGGTAAAAAATGGTTTCCGCTCAATAACTGAAGAACGCTTGGGCCGAGGAACTCCATACTTGGTATGCAGGTTGGCCATGCCCAGTAGAAGACCCTATTAATTTTGAGGTCAAAGTCAAGGTCACAGTGACCTTGAGCTGAAAGGTCACAGTGACAATGAGCTGAAACATTGTTTTTGCTTAATAACTGTAGAATGATTTGGCCATGGAAGTTAATACTTGGTGTGCAGGTTGGTCACCACCAGTAGATGACCCCTATTGATTTTGAGGTCACTAGCTTAAAGGTCAAGGTCATGGTAACCTTCAGCTGAAAAATGGTTTCCTCTCAATAACTAAAGAATGCTTATGTTGAGGAACTTCATACCTGGTGTGCAGGTTGGTCCTAACCAGTAAATGACCTTTATTGAATTTGTTTGATTTTGAGGTCACAAGGTCAAATGTCGAAGGTCACGGTAACCTTCAGCTGAAAAATGTGTTTTACTCAATAACTCAAGAACGCTTATACCCAGGAACCACTTGGTGTGCAGCTTGGTCCTAACCTGTAGATGAACCCTATTGATTTTGATGTCAGTAGGTCAAAGGTCAAGGTCACGGTGACCTTTGGCTGAAAAATGGTTTCCACTCAATAACTGAAGATTGCTTGGGCCCATGATTTTCATACTTGGTGTGCAGGTTGGTCACCAGCAGCAAATGACCCCTATTGATTTTGAGGTCACTAGGTCAAAGACCAAGGTCATGGTAATACAGCTGAAAAATGGTTTCTGCTCAATAACTGAGGATTGTCACTGTTGCTTCATCTCCAGTCCAAAACTAAAAAATTCATCTCCATCATTTCTTTTCCTCCCCTACGACCACACAAATGGGGAGACAAGCGCATTTTTTCAAAAAAGCAATCTCTAGTTGTCTCTATAATTCAATAAGTAAACTTTCATTCATAGTCAGGTCAAAGGAAAGATTTTGAAAATGGTTAAATGCCTAAAGCCCGCCCCCAGAACTTAATCCTTTGATTTAGTTAGAATTGACCCAACTATTTCCCACAGTCAGACACATTCAAGACTTTTGAAATCATTGTGGCAAATGAAAAATTGCATTAATTACACATTCATTGAAGTAGATTTTCAATACTTTTGTGTAGATGTTTTCAAAGTCGTCTGCAGGAGATTACTTGTTTGTGGGAAAGAGTTAAAAACATTATGACGAAAAGAGGAACAGCTCATGAGCAATTTCTCCTTTTCTTACAAATTTTAGGTTGCATATGCGTCAATATATGTATGCAGAGGGGAATGGAGTGGCGACAATATGTGCCACACATATTAACTGATATATTAGCTACCTTAAATTGTGCAGAACAAAAACGTCATACAAAAGTTACATATATGATGGTTTTTTAGCTCACCTATGCACGAAGTGCAAGGTGAGCTATTGTGATCACATTTGGTCCGGCGTCCGTCCGTCGTCCGTCGTCAACATTTGAGCTTGTTAACACTCTACGGGCTACATTTTGCATCCAATCTTCATGAAAGTTTATCAGAACGTTCATCTCCATAAAATCTTGGACAAGTTCGAAACTGGGCCATATGAGGTCAAAAACTAGGTCACTAGGTCGAATTGAAGGGAAATCTTGTTAACACTCTTGAGGCCACATTTTCAACTTGAGCATGTTGAAACTAGGTCAAGTTCGAACATGGTTCACGTTGGGTCAAAAAGTAGGTCACTAGGTCAAATTGAAGGAAAATCTTGTTAACACTCCAGAGGCCGCAATTTTTGCTTAAGCAGCTTGACAATATGTCAGAATGTTTGTCTTAAAGATATCTAGGTCAAGTTCAAATATGGGTCATATTGGATAAGAAACTAGGTCATTAGGCCAAATTAAGGGAAAATCTTGTTAACTCTGTAGAAGCTGCATGTTTTGCTTCAGCGGCTTGAAATTTGTTCAGAATGTTGAGCTGAATGATATCTAGGCCAAGTTCGAATATGGGTCATGCCGGGTCAAAAACTACGTCACTAGGTCAAATTGAAGGAAAATCTTGTTAACACTTTGGATGCCGCATTTTTTGCTTTAGCAGCTTGAAATTTGGTCAGAATGTTTGTCTAAATGATATCTAGGCCAAGTTCGGGTCATGCCGGGTTAAAAACTAGGTCACTAAGCCAAATTGAAGGGTAATCTTGTTATCACTCTGGATACTGCATTTTTAATTTCAGCATGATGAAACTTTATCAGAATGTTTTTCTTGATGATATGTAGGCCAAGTTTGAATATGGGTCATGCTGGGTCAAAAAATAGGTCACTAGACCAAATTGAAGGAAAATCTTGTGAACACTTTGGATGCCACATTTTTTGCTTCAGTAGCTTGGAATTTGGTCAGAATGTTTTGAGCAAGTTGAAACTTTGTCAGAATGTTGTCTTGATGATATCTAGTCTATGTTGGAATATGGGTCATATCAGGTAAAAAAATATAGATCACTAGACCAAACGAAGGAAAATATTGTTAACACTGTAGAGGTTGCATTCAGAATAATTGTCTTGATGTGTTTTACATTGCAGTACATTGTATAATTAAGGTGAGCAATCCAGGGCCATCATGGCCCTCTTGTTTTAAAATTCTTCCATTTCAAGGCCTGATAACATGCTGTGGGATGGGGAAACATATGTTTTTGTCCTAAAAACAAGCTGCTACTTAATGCTTGAAGTGGTATGTCATAACTAAAAAATGTTTGGTCAGGATACCATAACTCGTATGCTGTCGAAACTGGCTGCGTTTTAGATTCCCTGCATATGAGGCCTGCTGACACGCGATCACTTCTTGGTCGTCTGTCCATTGGGCGGTTACGTTATTGGTTATAGTTATTGATCTTTTAATATAAGGTGTCACGCATGTTCTATTTTTTGAAAGTGACACACATGTTCTATTCTTTCTTTAAATGTAACGCACATGTTCTATTTTTGAAGATGACACTTATTTTATTTTTTGAATGTGACACACATGTTCTATTTTTTGAAGGTCACACACATTTTATTATTTTAGGGTGACACATGTTTTATTTCTTTGAAGATGACACACATGTTCTATTTTTTAAGGTTGACACGCATGTTCTTTTTTTTTAAGATGACATGTTTACACACATGTTCTATTTTATGAAGATGACACACATGTTCTATTTCATGAAGATGACACACATGTTCTATGTTTTGAAGATGACACACATGTTCTATGTTTTGAAGGTGACACACATGTTCTATTTTTTTAAGGTGACACACTTGTTCCTGTGATCACTCTTATTGTGTCAAACAATACCTATTGTTAAAAAGTTAATTCAGTGGTTAATATATATTGCTTAACCTTTTCCAATTTGCTGTAGACAACAATGGAAATATCTTGCCAAAAATATGGAAACTGTCCATAAATGAAAGAACAATAATTTACAGATTAAAAGGTGAAAACATTGTGACAAATGGAGAAATTGCTCATCATGAGCAATATCTTTATTTGCCACAATGTTTTCAATAGCTGTTTGCTGCAGATGTTTGAAATGTGTCGGCAAGTGGAAAATGGTTTAAATGTCAAAGGTGACCTGAATATAAGAGAAATATTTAATTTCCCCAAGGAAATTTCATAGGCACATGGAGCTAAACCAAATGGTGTATTTATTACACTGCCTTAAATTGTTTTATATGATAGGCTCGTCATAGCTTGTGTCTTTTAATAATAATCATGTATAACTCATGTTCCTTACAAGAACTTTCTTTACCCTGTCAGTCATCCGGACACCTTTTTTTGCGCATCTGAAGCAACTTTTGCCAGAATATTTATAACTCTTTCCAATAACGATACTTTCCAATTTTTAGGCATCAGCTGCAGATTGTGTTGTATGTGTAAAAGGATTAACGACGAGCACACTGCCCTTTATATTGTTCAATGTTTCAAAATTCTGTCTACTGCAGATTCATCTGAAGTCGTTAAATTGCAGAAAAATGATAAATACAAAGGGATACATGATCAATTCCTTTCTCAACACTATAAAAAACAAGTTAGCAAGTTAGTCGCAATAACTCAGTCAGCAAGGGTCATGAGCTTGAACCAAGACACTACCATTGATTCTTTCTGATGATAATGGCTTAGGTCATTGTGACTTGTGGCATTCAGCTTCCACCAAAAGGCTAAACATATTCAATATGGAAAGGTTGCCAATAAAGCTTTGCAGAGTACTGATGAGAGAAAGACAAGAACTCATATTTTGGTTATATGCATTATGGCGATCATGATAATTGTCACTGTTGAAAATGGCATTAACGCTTTCCACCAAACCCTTTCTGACACCTTTGCAGCAGATAACTTTTGAAATCATTGTGGGAAATGAAGAAATTGCTCATATTGATCAATTTCTCTATTTGCCACGATGTTTTCAACTGTATTCATAAATTATACTGCCCTTTATTAGGGTTTGCCATATGTTTTAAAAGTCATCTGCTGCTGATTTGTTAATTGTATGTGGGAAACGGATAAACTCCAATCAGTCAGCTGCAAGCAGACACAGATTCTCAGAAGCCAAATTTCACCAATCCTAGGGATAGAAAAAGCTTCATAAAACTTCATTTAACAATTTTAATATCAAGGGAACAATATTAAGATCCGAGAGAACTGTTTCTGGAACACCATAAAACCCTATAATTTCTTTGGATATGTTTGTTACAGATGTCTTTTAACCTTTTTGTTTTAAATCGATATGCTTACTGTACAACCTTGTTAGAGTACAAAATAAAAATTTCTCCTTTCTACCTTCAAAATTATTATTCTAGTTATCTATATGTTTTTTATAATTCCATAAGATTGTTTGACCACTAATGCTGCGTTTACACTAGACCATGATGTCTACAATCTCGGTGATTTGAGAGAATCGTGATGAGCTTGGGGGGTCGTGGGGTCGAATCGTAGTGATCGTGAGGGAACGTGGTGGAATCGTAATGATCGTAGGGATGGTGACAACATTTTTGGCTGTCAAAAATTTTGCCACGATTATGCCGATTTGACACCAAATCTTGAGAGAGCGTGAAAGAACGTGGGAATCGTAGAAGAGAGAAGTAGACCGTTACAGACCTTAACCAAGCTTAACAGAACTTGATGCGCCATTGTAGGGGATCTTGATGAACTTGGAAACACGATTCCTTCAAGGTTCACTACGATGTCACAACGTTTCTGTCACGCTCTATCACTGTCTACTACGATTCGTCAAGATACATTGAATAGCAAGAATTATTACATCACGCTCCGATAAGTTCCCGCGCAGTTCCCACGATGTGTATCCACGCTCTGCAAGCTTCATTACATTTGCAACACTGAACAAGGAAACATCTATAGTTTTGAGTAGATTAAAAATATGCAAGCCTTTTTATACCCAATTGTGCTGCAAGCGTGGAGATTTTGCTCAAATCGTGGCCATAAATCGTAGGAGATCTTAACAGAGCTTAGTGATTGTGAGAGATCTTAACATAACCTAACGGAATGTGATAGCATATCGTGACGATCGTAACAGAACTTGAGAGAACGTGATCAAAATCGTGGCAGAACTTGACCAGAGTCGTGTTGGCTTCGTAACAAAACGTACTGAGAGCGCAGGAAAGCGTAGCAAAACGTAGAAAAAGAAAAACTGATACAATAAATCGTCGAGCTCAATGATTTTTAGCTCGACTATTCGAAGAATATGAGAGCTATACTACTCACCCTGGCGTCGGCGTCGGCGTCGGCGTCGGCGTCGGCGTCCACGTCACACTTTGGTTAAGGTTTTGCATGCAAGTTCTTAAATACTACATGTATTGCATTGAAACTTTCTACAACCCTACCAAACTATCACACCAATGTAGATTATCAAGTTAGATAACTCTATCCTGCATTTTATGCAAGTTATGGCCCTTTTTTACTTAGAAATTCTGGTTAAAGTTTTGCGTGCAACTAAAGTAAGAGTCCATATCTCAGTATTTAATTGATGCATTGCATTGAAACTTTATACAGCACTACCCAACTATCACACCTATGTAGATTATCAAGTTAGATAACTCTATCCTGCATTTTATGCAAGTTATGGCCCTTTTTTTACTTAGAAATTCTGGTTAAAGTTTTGCGTGCAACTAAATTAAGAGTCCATATCTCAGTATGTACTTGATGCATTGCATTGAAACTTTCTACAACCCTACCCAACTATCACACCTGTGTAGATTATCATCTAAGATAACTCTATCCTGCATTTTATGCAAGTTATGGCCCTTTTTTTACTTAGAAATTCTGGTTAAAGTTTTGCATGCAACTAAATTAAGAGTCCATATCTCAGTATATACTTGATGCATTGCATTGAACCTTTATACAAACCCTACCCAACTATTACACCTATGTAGATTAACAAGTTAGATAACTCTATCCTGCATTTTAGGCAAGTTATGGCACTTTTTTTTACTTAGAAATTCTGGTTAAAGTTTTGCGTGCTACTAAATTAAGAGTCCATATCTCAGTATTTACTTGCTGCATTGCATTGAAACTTTCTACAACCCTACCCAACTATTACACCTGTGTAGATTATCAAGTATGATAGCTCTATTCTGCATTTTATGCAAGTTATGGCCCTTTTTTTACATAGAAATACTGGTTAAAGTTTTGCGTGCAACTAAATTAAGAGTCCACGTCTCAGTATATACTTGATGCATTGCATTGAACCTTTATACAACCCTACCCAACTATCACACCTATGTAGATTATCAAGTATGATAACTCTATCCTGCATTTTATGCAAGTTATGGCCTTTTTGGACTTATAAATTCTGGTTAAAGTTTTGCATGCAACTACATAAAGAGACCATCTCTTAGTAACTACTTGATGCATTGCATTGAAACGTTATACAGGACTTACCAACCAGCATTTTATGCAAGTTATGGACCTTTTTGGACTTAGAAATTCTGGTTAAAGTTTTGCAACTACATTTAGAGTGTAATCTCAGTAACAACTTGAACAATTGTATTGAAACTTTATACAACCTTTCCCAATTGTACAACTATAAACACAACCAATTAAGATATCTCTATCCTGTATATGGTGCAAATTGTTGCCCTTTTTTTACTTAGAAATTATGGTTAAAGGTTTGCGTGCAACTACATTAAGAGTCCATATCTTAGTAACTACTTGATGCATTCCATTGAAAGGTTATACAACCCTATCTAACCATCAAACCTATGAAAATAATCATGTTAAATAACACTATCCTGCATATAATGCAAATTATCACCCACTAAGAAATTGTGGTTAATGTTTTGCATGCAACTACATTAGAGTCCATTATCTCGGTAACTTAAATAAGCGGTGGAATAGTCGAGCGCGCTGTCCTCCGACAGCTCTTGTTTTTAATTGTGGACATCATCGACATCGTGGCCTAGTGTAAACGTAGCATTAGATATGGATTAAGACTATTAATTATGATTTTCACAGGTCTCCTTAGCATTGTCAGCTCAGTAAGTCAAATTAACTTCCTGGCTGATCTGTTTATTGGCTGTTAGGAGATATAATTTAGATAAAAAAAAAATCATCTGCTGCAGAGGTGTCAAAGGGTTAAAATCAGTGAACTATTGGTTTACAAAAAGCGTAGGGCAATCCATTATTACAACAACTTGTGACAATATGCAGATACAACTATTTTTTATTGCCATGAGATTGATTATTTCCTCTTTTTCAACAATATGCTGCAAATAGTCATCTCGGATCAGTTCAAGGATTAAGGGGCAGATAATGCTGCCGTTAGAAGTAAAGCAGACAACTCCTTTTGAACCGGTGATTTCCGAATGTGTCTGTATGTAGGAAGGGGATATCTGAGTTTTTTATACCGAACTTTATGAAAGAGGATATGAAGACATTAGGATGATAATTGCTTTCATGATTCATGGAAAGCTTCCTGAACATTTTTTTTGAAAAGTTGATCAAAGTTCTGCTTAAAGCTTTCCCTCTTTCATCAAACGGAAGCAGACGACTTTGAGAACATTAACTCAAGATCTGGAAAATCTCTAGAAATAAAGGTACTCTAAGTAAAAAAAAGTTGAAAACATTGTAGCAAAAGGAGAAAAAGCTTGTTTTGAGCAATATCTCCTTTTGTCATAATATTTTCACAAGCCGTCTGCTGTAGATGCGTCTATAGATGGGAAAGGTTTAATTAATACACTGCAGGTATTAAGTCACTACCTGTTATATCAGTACAGGTGTTTTAACCTGCCCTATCTTTATTAATTACAGTGCTTTCATTAAGCGGACGTGGACGTAATATACGTCCAAAAAAATCCCCAAAACGTCCGAAAATCGAGCACTGGACGTTTATTATACGTCCAGAAATTCCCCAAAACGTCCGTAAATCTACACATGGACGTTTTCAGAATAACCCTAAATAATGTATAAAGGGTGAAAGTGCAGAGGTGAACGTGTAAAAAATCGATAATTGTCACACGCACGATTACACGGTTACCCGAGTTCTTATCGTGTGTACCAGACATCACCTTGACGACCTCTCTGTTTGTAGGGAATGTAAAGAAAGGTAGTTTAACTTGATTACGCTAATTGGATTAAAAGTTTGCCTAATCCCACGACGGTCTTTCTTTCAAATTAATTAATTAGGTCGGACGTTTTCTTTATCTTTTAAAAATATTTGAAGACGAGAAACTTCGGTAACTATAAAATTTGGACGTTTTCATCTGTTAAAAATATTTCTTGATGATTAATACCGAATATCACTTTGGAAACTATAAATTAAAGTTATTTTTTTATTCTGTATGCATAACTACTTGGAAAATATGCAGCCTCGTTCCTAATGGATTTCTCCCCGAATAATGAATTTGATTGGTCAGAATTGAAATAATAAATACGTCATCAATCTATTCTGAAGAGGTACTTTCCGAGATTCCAAAATGGCGGATGTCAATTAATTTTTTGCCGAGATTTTTCTAAATTTTGACTCAGAAGCAGAATTTGAGGGAATTGAACGTGCTGATTTGATAGATATTAGTTAGACGACGTTATGCTTCTCTACCATATCTTGATAATGACATTTCCCGCGATTAACAGCTGAATTGTTCGCGAGAAATTAGGGAACCACTCATCCCCCTATTCGGTCTGGACTTTTTGTTGACATTGCCAGCAAAGCTTTACCGGTTGTCATCAATATTAAATCAAATAAATAAACTCTTAATTTTGTTTAAATAGATTTTTATCTCAAACGACTCTTTGCGTTGTCATAGTTATTAAAATCAAATAAATAAACATTCATTTTTGTTTAAATAGATGTGTAACCAAAACGTCCAAGTTATGACACACATATCAATGACATAAGAAATATCATTTCTCCTTTAAGTCCCCCAACTTCTCCCTAAATCAATGTTTGCCCACCTTGTTAACGACAAATACAAAACTTCCAAAATTCTGACAAAAATTCCTAAAATTTGGACCAGGAATTTCAAAATTCCTGGAATTGGCCCTTAATGAAAGCACTGAATTACCTAGAATATGGCTTGTGTCATGAATCAAAAATGAATGTGTAATATATCTCAGGTTATCCATCATGAGGTTGCTGATTTGATATTAGCACAGCCCAAATCAACGAGGTAAAAGCACAATTTCCTTCCATAAAAAAATTCTCATTTTGAGCTCTTCAAAGAAATAAAGTCTGAATATTGTGATACCCTTGGCATCGTTGTTGTCACAAAACTTTAAGCTTACCTCATAACTCAAATAAACTTCAACATTTTCAAATAAAACTTGGCACACAAGTTAGGAACAATATGCATGTCTATAACAAGTCACATACATCTGGTCTTTATAGTTATTCAGTAATGCCCCTTTTTCGACTAATAGAAAAATGCAGGATTATAGTGTTGGAGTTTGCTTGCGGCGGTCTTGTTCAACACTGTTTTTCCATAATTGTCTGAAAAAAAAATATCCTTTTGCCACAATGTCATTCAATAAATTTACTCTGATTTCATAGTTTTTCAATTGTTTGTCCAAGGTGTTTTCAAAGTCATCTACTGCAGATTTATTGTATGTCAGAGCTCTTAGATAAGGAGCGTTTTGCATGTTCTAAAATTCTTATTCGACCCTCTAAACCTATGTTGTGGGTACTCAAAAAAATTGTCTCAGATTCTTTTGATTACCCACAGCATAGGGTTTGCTTTAATAATAAGAGAGAAATTGTGGGAAAAAGAGCTGAATTATGTACCACTCCTTAACCCTTTCCCTCATAGACGCTTTCTGACGCCTCTGCAGCAGACAGATTTTTGAAAACATAGTGACAAAAGAAGAAATTCCTCAAAACAAGCAATTTTCCTTTTGTCACAATGTTTTCCACTTTTAGTCATTTATTTATAGAGATTTTCTATTTTTTGACAAAATATGTTCAAAGTCGTCTGCTGCAGAATTGTTGTATGAGGGAAAGGGTTGAAATCTGGACCTCTGGTATGTAAGAAGGGTTAACAATTTTTTTGACAACAAAGGGGAGTACAATCAGAACTTAGGACCTACCGCTTCCAATTCTTTAGATGCAATTAAAAGCTAATTAATGTCAATCAGTTGATTAATGAAATGAAGGTTTACCTGGTTCGAAATGTAAGAAATGTAATTTGTTCTTCAGGATTCTGATTCATTCATTGAAGACATTATCGTTTAACAAATAGAAATAGAAACAATTAAATGGTAAAATAAGAGATTTAAGATTCTATCTCGTATAAAAGAACAACTATGGAATTAAATGAGATACGTACCGCGTGGAAGACAGTGGTGCAGAGGTAGAGTGTTGGTCTCTCGTATCAAAGGTCCCTTGTTCGAGTCCTGTGATGAGCGGGTCCTAACTTTGGGATTTTTCCTCACAAACGGCGCGAGTACTGGTTAAGTCTCCAGGAAGCAGACATCGAGCGTGATTAATATAAGCGGAAAGCTTATGCTTCACAATCGATGTAAAATAAATAATGTTTGAACAAAAACAGTTAGTGTATACCTGCGCTCGTTTAATTTTTAATTTCTCCAGATGTGTAAAAGGATTGCCATCAAATACAAATACTAGTTCTATTAACCCTTTCCCTCATATAGACGCTTTCTGACGCCTCTGCAGCAGACGGCTTTTTGAAAGCACAGTGACGAAAGAAGAAATTGCACAACACATGCAATTTCTCCTTTTGTCACGATGTTTTCCACTTTTTGTCATAGGTTATCCATTCAACTATGGAGATTTTCTATGTTTTCTATGTTTTGACAAAATAAGTTCAAAGTCGTCTGCTGCAGAATTGTCGTATGAGGGAAAGGGTTAATGGCATGAATCTCATTAGAACCAGACCTAAATTGTGCTTGCAAGTATGAAGATCAGATGACTGCCTGACATATCTATTAACCCTTTTCCACATAGGGCAATTCTGCAGCAGACGACATTGAACAAATGTTGTCAAAATATGGAAAATCTCCATAATTGAATGGATAACCTATGACTAAAAGTGGAATACATTGAATACATTGTGACAAAAGGAGAAATTGCACGTTTTCTTTTGTTACTATGTTTTCAAAAAGCCGTCTGCTGCAGAGGCGTAAGAAAGCGTCTATATGAGGGAAAGGGTTAATATTCAATTGGTCTCATTGAAATTTCATTTATTCCGAAATTAGCAATTGTGGGAAGTAGAAAGTTTTGTTCATATCATTAAAAAATATATCATTTTGTCTGTAAAATCTTAACCCTTTCCCACATACAGATACGTTCTGAATCATCTGCAACAGACGACTTTTGAAACATTTTGACAAAAGGAGAAATTCCTCTCTTTTTGCCGCAATGCTTTTAAATCTTTTCAATAATATTTCATTTATAGAGTTTTAACATTTTTGCATAGATATGTTCACTGTTTTCTGCAGATGTGTCGATCGTATGTTGGAAAGGGGGTTAAAAACATAGTATTAAAATTAGAAGTATCAGTGACTAATAATGAATGCCTGTGAGTTTAAATTAAATTCATTAAATTTGTTCTCTTTTATTATTTTTTAATACTTCTCTAAATATGAAGATAATAAAGGGTCTGAAGATAGAATATAAGGTTATAGGTTAATAAGAATTAAAACTTGGCACAGATCATGTAATTTATTACAAATTAAAGCATTCAGTCTCTACCACACACCTTGACCTAGCATAATGTCAAGCCTCATTATGAACGTCTGATTCTTTTAATAGTCTTTTTTGCATGAATGTTTTTTGTCTGTAATGATAAATCTGTTCTCTAATGTATTTTTCTTGCAAAATGGTGCATGTTTGGCTGTACCAGGTATTGAATGAGCCATGAAACAAACGTTTTATCTTGATAACATTTTTTGTTTTGTATTTTGAACTTGTATGACACTTTTCCTCATATGCTTTGTTCAGACTGATGTTTTACCTGTTTAAAACAACTAAGGAAAATAATGGTAAATGATGAAGTTTTTCTCATTCGCTCAATTAATCAAATAAAGCATTCAGAATACCTTTAAGCTTGGAGCTATAAATCGCTATGATGAATGCTTATTAAATGTATATTGAATATCTGTCATCTTGCTGAAATATTATTTTCCTATGACATTGAAAAGCATCAAGGCATTTAAGTATGTAGAAAATCTAATTAAATGAATGAATAAATATTGAAGAGCTGTAAAGAGTGCGAAAAAAAAGCAGAAAGTGCTCATCCTGATCAACTTCTCCTTTTGCCAGAATATTTTCAAAAGTCATCAGCTGCAAATGAGTCAAAATATGTATGCAGGTTGAAAAGGGTTATACATGTCAGCAAAATCCTCCTCAGAAATCCCTTCTAAGAAATGGCCATTAATTGGAAAACACCACAGGGGAAAAAACTTCCTAATATCTTAGTCGGGTTCCCAATATTCCTTCCTTGCCAAAAGACCACCTTAATAATTGATGCATCAATTAAGTTTTCATAAGAAAAACAGTTTTACTGCAATTTAAATCGCTTTTAAAAGCCATCCGAACTGCAGGTAAACTGTTCTGAAAGAACAATTGCTACAATCTGGTTTAATATATTTATATATATTGTATGTAATGTCATTATCCTGACAGAATTTTGAATAAACTTGGAAGGTTTTTTATTCTCGTGTATAGAGCCAAGTCTCTGCTATGGAACAGTATTGATTATTCAAATTTTCTATTGAGTCTGGTCACTAGATATTTAAAGTCTTAGCATTCCGCGATAAACCTCTGGAAATGGATCGCATTAAATGGCAACAAAACACAGGAAAATGCTAATATCATTAGCATTTTGGGTGCAATTTATCACAGACTTAGTGGTCTTTTGTCACATGATTCTTGCGCTATATTGGAGCTCAGATTTTGCTTTCACTTCCCTTACAAAATCTTCTCGGATTTGGTTATCAGTGATCTTTTAAAGCTAGATGGCATTTTGAAGCTTTAAACATTAGAAAATAAAGAGCTGATTTTTGTCAGCACGACATTTGCATTGCTGATGGAAGTTCAATGATTTTTCAGCAAGAAGATCTAAAAGAAATTATTATCCCCCACAGAAAGGTTTGGCATTGTGTGTCCGTCTGTCCGGAGCCATATCTAAGGCATTGTTGGATGGATTTTTATTAATATCCTAGAACCTTACAACTTCATGATCTATCTCAGATCCTCACGTCATCATTTTCGTCCTTTTCTCCCATGAAAAAGTTTATTTTAGTGCTTATGTTCACAAACTTAGGAGACTCGTAGATACTATGGTAACCACCATAGGGAAATGTCAGACAGCAAGTTTCACTAAGATCGTAGTTAAAACCACTTGAACTTATATTGTATATGTACTGCATATATTTATAAATTACATGGAAAGGGAAATAATTCATATTTTTATATTCAATCAAGCTCTAAATTAGGTCATTCTAGTTAAAAAAAAAAAAGTCACAATTTCAAGTTCAAGGAAAACCTTTTGAACACTGACCAGAGGCCCTATTTGTCCTCAATTTATCTTCAGAGTTCATAACTGTTATAGCAATGAGGTCCAAGTATTCAAAATCCGTAATTGACATTCAAATCCTATGTTGTGGGTACTCAAAAGAATCGTCTCAGTGAGACAATTCTTTTGAGTACCCACAACATAGGATTTGGTTGAGTAATAAGAGAAATATTGTGGGGAAAGGACCTGTTCTAGTCCTCTGGTTCAATGTGATCAGTTTACCTGGCATATTATTATACCCCCAAAAAACAAAGTTTTTGGGGGGTATATAGGAGTCACTGTGTTGGTCGGTCGGTTGGTCGGAAGCCATATTTTGTCCGGCCTATTTCGTACAAAACCACTGGCTGGAATTCAATAAAATTTTACTTGAAGCTTCTATACCAAGAGGAGATGTGCATACCCTGAAGGTCTTACAATTGCATGTTATAGTACAGAGTTATAGCCCTTTTACGTCTGTCTGTCAGTCCCACCTAAACTTGTCGGCCCGCATCTTAACCATGCATCATAGGATTTGAACGAAACTTGACACAAATATTCACCATGATGAGACGGCGTGTCGCGCACAAGACCCTGGCCTGTACCTCAAATGTCAAGGTCACACTTAGAGATCAAAGGTCAAAATGAGTATTATTTGATAGGACTGTAACCTTTTCCGGCCTGCATTTTAACCATGCATCATAGGATTTCAAAGAAACTTGGCACAAACGTTCACCATGATGAGGCAGCGTGTCGCGCATAAGACCCAGGCCTGTACCTCAAATGTCAAGGTCACACTTACATGTCAAAGGTTGAAATGAGTACTATTTGACAGGACTGTACCTTGTCCGGCCCACATTTCAGCCATGCATCATAGGATTTTAAAGAAACTTGGCACAAACGTTCACTAGACATGTCAAAATGAGTACTGTTTGATAGGACTACCTTGTCCGGCCCGCATCTCAAACCATGCATCTTAGGATTCTCAATTTACTGGACACACATGGTCACCATGATGAGGAGGCTTGTATCTCAACGGTCAAGGTCACACTCAGAGGTCAAAGGTCAAAATAAGTACTGTTTGATACGACTACCTTGTCAAAGGGTTAAAGGTCAAAAGAGAACTGTTTGATAATACTACCTTGTACGGCCCCGCATCTCAACCATGCATCTTAGGATTCTCAATTTACTGGGCACACATGGTCACCATGGTGAGGAGGCTTGTATCTCAAAGGTCAAGGTCATACTCAAGAGGTCAAAGGTCAAAATAAGTACTGTTTGATACGACTACCTTGTCCAGTCTGCATCTCAACCATGAATCATAGGATTCTCAAGTTTGTACCTGAAAGGTAAAGGTCAAAGGTCAAAATGAGTACTGTTTGATAGGACCTATTGGTAGGTCGGTCAGAAGCCATATTTTGTCCGGCCTATTTCTTACAAACCACTGGGTGGAATTCAATTAAATTTTACATGAAGCTTCTACACCAAGAGGAGATGTGCATATTCTAAAGGTCTTACAATTGCATGTTATTCTACAGAGTTATGGCCTTTTTACTTATTAAGTTATGGTGTAGGTCAAGGTGCTGTTTTGGGGGTATTTATAATCTTCAGTGATAGTTCTAGTTTATTATAGTTTTCTGCTTAGGAAGCATGTAACTTTCAGAAACCAGGTTTTTTCGTTTTGAAATCTCAATGAAAAATGAAAGAAAATGTTTATCAAGTTAGAATGTAATCGTTACACTAATAGAAAACATTAAAAAGAAAGGAGCATGAAAATAAATAAAATGTTTCAGGAGAGCTTTGAAAATGAATCAAAGGAGTACCAATAAAGATCTGAATATCATCTGTATCCTCCTTTTTTAGCTCTCATGAGCACAAAGTGCTGGGAGATCTATTTTAATCACTCACCATTTAGCAACGGTGGCGCCTGTCTGCTCACATTTTCCATCGAACAACTTCTCCTCCTACACCAATTGACCAATTTCAAAATAATTTCACAGGTATCTTCCTAAGTTGATTTCTACCAAGAATGTTCAGACTTTATTTTTATTTAAAATGATATGTGTATTAAAAATTTCAAAATCTTCAAGTCAAAAAATATTGGCCGATTTGAAAATAAGTTCAGTGAGCTCTACCAAAAATGACTCTGATCGGTTGAAAAACTTAAATTGAACTCCTTATATTTTTGTTGGTTAAAAACTTTAAAAATATTCTTGTCCGGTTTGAAAATAATTTGGCACAAATGATCCTTGGGTGACCTCCAAAACTATAGACGTCACATAATTTGAAAAAGAATTGGGCTCAAATGATCCCTAAGTGGCCCTCATTCAAGATTGTTAAAAAAATGATTCAGATCTCTTGAAAAACATGGCCACCAGGGGCTGGGGTGTGTTTTCCGTATACAGTATGTAAAGAACGGTGAAAACTATTTCAGTTCTATAAAATCATGCGACCGTTATAGGACCACCAGGAATCCGCTGTGGTCGAGTGGTTAGCTTCAGGGATTTCGAAACCGGGTGTCCTAGGTTCGATCCCCAGTCGCGGCACTACGGTCATGGTGGAGTGCCCTTGGGCAAGGCACATTTTCTAGCCTAGTACTGGTTTGTTTACCCAGGGATCATGAATAAGTGAACTGTCGACGTGATATAACTGAAATAATGTTGAAAGCAGCGTAAAACCCCTATAAATAAATAAATAAATATAGGACCACCATGGCCCTCTCGTAAATGAAAGTTGTCTGCTGCAGATTTGTGGTGTATTTTGGTAAAGAGTAGTCAGTATCATGGGCTATAATTATTAGCTGTCTATTTTTTTCTTATGATCACCCTTTTATCGTGAAATCAGCCATATCATTGTGGAAAAACTATCCATTATTAAAGAGAACACCTGTCATGGTTAATCTCTCTTTACAAATGGCTATTTTGTGAATGCATTTTAATGTACAAATTATTCATGCTGCATAATATGTTCTCTTTTAGAATTGATACACATCAAAACGCTATTAAATTGATCAACCTGTTCTCACTGTCTGTCGATCAGCAATATTGATGGCTCAAAAACCCTTCATATTCCCAAAGCATAGTGTACATATTTAGAGATTCCTTTTTTTCCTTTTTCCATTTGAGGCTTTAGTTAACCCTTTCCCTCATATAGACGCTTTCTGACGCCTCTGCAGCAGACGACTTTTTGAAAACATGGCGACAAAAGAAGAAATTGCTCAAAACCAGCATTTTCTCCTTCTGTCACCATGAACTCTACTCAATAAATGTCAATTCCGCAGCAGATGACTTTGAACATATTTTGTCAAAAAAAAGAAAATCTCTATAATTGAATGGATAACCTATGACTAAAAGTGGAAAACATTGTGACAAAAGGAAAATTGCTTGTTTTGAGCAATTTCTTCTTTTGTCACTATGTTTTCAAAAATCCGTCTGCTGCAGAGGCGTCAGAAAGCGTCTATATGAGGGAAAGCGTTAAATGGAGGATAGAATACTATTCTCCATGGGTTTGCATGTGATAAAGTCATTTTAGCAATCATTCATGCATCTTGTCTACTTATTGAAATAATGACAATTTATGATTTGAAGATATTGTTCCTCTTGTAAAACTTTAAATCATTAATGAGTGGTTTTGTTATAATATTCATTTTATATCCCTATTTTGCAAATAGATAAAAAGTTTAAGATGAAATTTATCCATGTGAAAATTATATTCGAGGTTTGCGTTACAAAAGTTATTAAGTTGATCAACCTATTAAATTCTTCCCCACATACAGGCTCATTCTGACGCCTCTGCTGCAGACAACTTTGAAAATGAACTAGGAAAAAACAAGGCATTACAGCACTCTCAGACTAAATAAAAGTATGCTTGAATACAGTTGGAAACAGTTAATTGCTCATAATGAGCAATTTCTCCTTTTGTCACAATGTTTTTAAAATACGTTTGCTACAGAACGGGTAACATTATTAAACTTTTTGATTAACCCTTACCCTTATATAGACGCTTTCTGACACCTGCAGCAGACGGCTTTTTGAAAACATAGTGACAAAAGAAGAAATTGCTCAAAACGAGCAATTTCTCCTTTTGACACAATGTTTTCCACTTTTAGTCATAGGTTATCCATTCAATTATAGAGATTTTCTAATTTTTGACAAAATATGTTCAAAGTCATCTGCTGCAGAATGGTCATATGGGGGGAAAGGGTTAACAGTCATCTGCATTCAGGTGCCAAAAGTTTAATTAATAAATAAATTGATGATTATGGAAATTTTCATAACAAAGCATCTTAGAATAACCTGTTTCTTATGGCAAAACATAATTTCAGTCCCAATTAAAAAACGGGATAAAAAAAAAAAATCAGAAAATAAAAAGAAAATATCCGCATGACCCAGATTTATAAAGCTACAATTTCTTTTAACAACAGACTAGAGATTTCTTAGCTTTTGAAGTATTTTTTTCCTCTCTTGTAACTTTTTTTTAATCATCATTGAAATCTTAAATATTTCCTTAATTGCTCTGATGAATGAATCATCCAATGTTACATGAAGAGAGAATGTTCATGACAAATGCCTTTGTCTGGCTGTTCGAGTCAAAGCCATCTGGCATACTCCTGTTGTCTAGGCAACTGTGTGCTTCCTGTCATATGGTTATGGAATTTTATTGAATTCTGTTGACATGTGCCTTGTGGAAATTAACTGACTCATGCAAACTTTGTGTTACACTTAACTCTTTGCCATTTGCTGATGCATTTTGCTTCATTTGCAGCAGAGAACTTTTGCTATAAAGTTTTATAATATTAAATACATTAGTATACTTTCATTTATAAATATTTTCCATGGTTTTCTTTACATTTTTAAAAGGTTGGCTGCTGCAGATTTTGTTGTATGTGAGAAAGGGTTAATCTTAAGCTTTAACTCTGTCCCAGTGATACAATGACTTTTGGTTCTTTTAATGAGGTCCTGAAAGAAAAGGGTACAGTGTATTAGTCTTTGTCAAATAATATCTTATTAATTCCAGTGTAATCTGATGTGATGGCCATAGGTACCAACAATAATATTATAGTCTTTGGTTAAGAAAAAAAAAAAAAATTATCTAGATTTTGGAATGCTAAGATACAGAAGGAATGAGAAATCTAATACATGATTGTGCATGTACAAGTATATATATCTTCTTTGTTGAGCATAAATTATTATGACACAACAACAAAAGTAAAACTGTTATAGTTTAAAGTTTATTTTGTGGAAAAAGTATCGCTACAATGTATTCTGAAGTCGTAAGTTTGAGAATCTGAGCTGGATGATATTTTTATGGATGCCAGACATTGTCATCCCTGTTTATGATTTCACTATGACTGGCTCCAGATGAATTGTTTAACATGCATTGTACCCTTTCAAACGTACAGATGATTTCAGACACCACTGCAGCAGAAAACTTTTAAAAAGATTGTTGCATTTAAAAGAAAAATTGATCGTAATGAGCAATTTATCTTTTTGCAATAATAATTATGTTTCAACTCTGTTCAATAATTATATTTGCATGTATAGTTTGCCAAGATGTTTTCAATGTTTTCTGCTGCAGATTTATTGTATGGGGAAAAGTGTTAAACAAGTTAAAAGAAGATAAATGAGAGAAAAATTGTCCTATTCCCCTGTTGATCATTTCAGCATTGGATTCTGGAGACAAACAGCTTCATGCTTGATCTCTATCTGTGATATTGACGCCCTTTGTTGACACACCATACTGTCTGGTTGAGTGGGCAATTAGCTAGTGATCAGAGAGTTCATAAAGCATAGAAAAATACTTTCTTAAATAAGTGCCTTGATTTAATCAGTTCTTTTTTTTCTTAAATCCTTTTCCTAATGCTGACAATTTTATGGTCTTTACTTGTCTGAATTTAATCCTTTCCATAATGCTGACAATGTTAAGCTCTTCTGTACAGTTTAACCAATACCCTTAAAAGCTGACAATGTTATGCTCTTCTGTCTTCAATCTTTTTGTTATGCTGACAATGTCATGTTCTTCATTGCCTAATGCTGAGGATGTTATGGATCTTCTGTCTTTAATCCTTTACCAAATCCTGAAAAATGTTAAAATCAGTCAGAAAAAGGAGAAATTGCTCAAATATGAAATGTATGTATATATTCAGATATTTTCAAAGCAGACAAAGTTTAAAAATACATTATCAGCTGAAACAGTTTCACATTGTTCACAAGACAGGATTTTTGTCTCTCTGTGAAATTCTTTAAAATTGGTCCTAATGACTTTTCTATGCATGAAAATGAGTCTATAAAGCACATGGGGTTTAATATAAATTGCAGTATTTGAATTTAAATTTCATTCTGTGTAATTTGATCTATTCAGTTAGTTTTAAAAGTGGTTTCCTTACAGGAATTCAGAAAAAGAAGCAAAACTTGCAGAGATTGGTCATTGTCTATCATATTTATTTTAAACCTCCTCCCACAGTTGATGCATCATCAGCAGACGACTTGAAATCATGGCAAAATAAGAGCAATGTTTTGCCTCAATATTTTCAACTCATAATCTGGTTAGTAATCCATGTTTTTGCCTCAATGTTTATAAAAGGCCCCAGCTGCAGATTTGTTGAAATTGGGAAAGGGTTAGACAAAAACTTTAGTTGGATGGGCTTAATTCCATAAGAACAAACTAGGTTTATCCTTAGTCTGGCACCTGGCATGCTAAGGTAAATTTGTATGTCCAGCGTGAATCAACAATGGCGACTAGATTGGTCTCCTCATCTTATATATCGCTACCACACAATATTATGAACTAGAAAATGTACATTTAATTTCGTAAACTCTACAGCGTACCATTACAACTTGATGCTTGAGATCATAATGTACAATTTCAGAGTTTGAAAGGTTAGCCGGTTCAGTCCGCAAAAAGTTCATCTCTTAAACCATGTTCAAAGGGAGCCCTCATTATTGGTGTATGCTTGACCGACCGACCCTATGATGTAGGGGGCAGGTAACTCCTGATATACAACAAATCAGCAGCAGACGATGGAAACGCATAGAATAAAAGAAGAAATATTGAATGAAGTTGAAAACATTGTGGTAAATGAGCAATCTCACGTTAATTTGCCAGATCATGCTTTTTTTCAAGGGTCATCTGCTGCAGATGTGTCAAAATGCTTCTGCAAGTGAGAAATTGTTAATGTTATATGTGGGCCTTATAGGAACATTGTTTTCTTTTAGCTGCAATGTACACATATTTAAGGTAAATGAGTAGATCACACAGTTTGTCAAGACATTGATTCATTGAAACAGTTATCTGTATGGTAAATAGTTCTGTTCCTTTAACCCTTTCCCTCATACGACAATTCTGCAGCAGACAACTTTGAAGATCTTTTGTCAAAAAATGGAAAATCTCTATAATTGAATGGATAACTGCTATGACTAAAAGTGGAAAACATTGTGGCAAAAGAAAAAAATGCTCGTTTTGAGCAATTTCTTCTTTTGTCACTATGTTTTCAAAAAGCTGTCTGCTGCAGAGGCATCAGAAAGTGTCTATATGAGGGAAAGGGTTAAAATTTAAGTTATCAAAATCCAGATGATTAGTAGTAACGGACAAACACACTTTGATTATATATGAGTTGTGTGGTGTCTGCCTTCTTGCAGGATGTTGCTGAAAGATCATTCCCCCATTTGTCTGTCTGTCTGTCCGTCTGCCACACATTGGTTGTGATTATAGTTACAGGTTAGTTGCGGTCACCCTGTAATTATGGCCCTTTGTACACTTTTGTTATTATCAATATAATTGTTATATTTTCAGATAGGATTTATTAAAGAACAGCCCACATACATGGACAGTAATTTCAGATGATAACACTTTTAACGGTAAGTTAACAACCCATGTTCATAGCATCTATTTTCATTATGCAAAAGTTCTGAGAAACAAGGTCCCTCAAAGTCACTCATCTAGATCATTGAATGAACTAATGTGCCAGCATTTAAATTATGATCTAATCCCATAAAGTGATTCTTTTAACAATTCCTTAATAAAGAATACATCTAACACTTATGTAGCATTATTTCATGTTCTGAAAATAGTATGGAAATAGGAGAAATTTAATTGCCCAAAACCCATTCCCAAAATTCTTTTAACTAATAATGTGTATCTAAATTATACTTCCGATTTTACAGGTGTTACGATTTTGAGGAAACAGATGACTCTAAATTAACCCTTTCCCTCATATAGACACATTTTGACGCCTCTGCAGCTGACGACTTTTGAAAACATTGTGACAAAGGAAGAAATTGCTCAAAACGAGCAATTTCTCCTTTTGCCACAATCTTTTCAACTTGTTTTCAGTAGTTATACCTTTATTTCTAGAGAGTTACCATATCTTGAGTAGATGTTCTCAAAGTCGTCTGCTACAGATTTGTTGTATCTGGGAAAGCGTTAAAATGTTGATGTATGACTTCAACCATTCAAAAGTTTTTTGCCTTCAATCACTTAATTTTCAATTATATCTCTGTCATTTTAACATTTTAAGAGCATAATGCCAAACCGATATATGTGCAGCTTGTACAAAGATTTAGTTATAATTGCATTGCATGGATCACACCAATTTGTTGTAATATGTAATATATCTCATCAAGCTGAGAGCTGTCAATCAAGTGTTCACCAATCATGTGGTATTGTGTTCAAGTATTGGGTATTAGACTCCCTGTGGCATTATGAATCAATCTAACACAATTATACACCCAGTCCTATTGATTTCTGATACAATGGCTAGGGAGGGTAGGGTGGCTGAATAATAAATTGATTTTTACCACCCATTACCATTACAAAAGAAAATGGAAAAAGGGAAACTTATTCTATCTAATATTCTTTGTAGCTTTTTGTTAGAATACTTTTTTTTTGTGTAGCCTATTTGTTCTAAAAGATTTCTTTATTATAAGAAAATTAAGTTATTTGTCTTTTTGCTCTTTTGTATCAAAAAGCTCTGGTCAAAGATTTTTGAAGAAGTAACAATTGAAAATCCTGTTTTTTAAGATTTCAAAATAAATTCCTTGTACACTCTTCCCTGTTAAAGAATAATTCACTACCGAAAACTAATTTTGAATACATTCCTTTTCCCTCAATATAATTATGTCTGTATACAAAAGTGAGCTTTCCCACAAACAGACGCTTTGTGACGCCTCTGTCATAGACGACTTTTATAAACATTGTGGCAAAAGGTGAAATTGCTCATGATAAGAAATTTCTCCTTTTGCCACCATGTCTTCAACTTAATGTGATTATTATACCTTTTTTACTGGATGTTTTTCAAGTTTTAACCTGAATGTTTTCAAAGTAGTCGCTAACAGATTTGTCATATGCAAGAAAGGGTAAAATTTTATAGATGTTACAAATATTGCCTGCAACATTTCAAAGCAGACAAAAGTTACTTTAACCCTTTCCCACATACAGACGTTTTCTAATGCCTCTGCAGCAGACGCATTTTGACAATATAGTGGCAAAAGAAGTGATTGCTCTCTCTTTTCAGCACTTATACCTTCATTTATAGATATTTTCCATAATTTTCATCTGCTGCTGATTTGTTGCATGATGGAAAGGGTTAAGATATCATATCATTATCAAAATAAATGGTTCATCAAAATGTTCGATGTCTAACCAATATTTCTTTGCATGATCTTAAGAAGATGTGTATACACATGTATGTTAAAAAGTGGTGTATATCTGGACAAAGGGAAACAGATAAACAATCTCTGTGAATCATTTATTGATAGTTGAGAATTATGGAAATGAGCTGAAATGAGCTGGACCATTATCAATGCAATTAACTACGCTGCAGTATCAACACTGCCGGGCAGGTGTAACATGGTCAGCTTGTTGTGGTCACTCTATTGGTCAACCTAACACCAGCATCATCAACACAAAGGGATTTCCTCTTTTGATGCTGAGGTCAGTTGACGTGCAAGGGCCTACAGTTAATGGTGTTGTTTTAATGAATTTGTGGATTATTCCTTTTGTATTTGTTGTTCTTAGTGATTGGGTTTCAGCTTTTTGTCAGGTACTTCATGTGCTATAGTTAGACTTTTCCAAATTGGAAGCATATGAGAAAAAATATTAAAACAAGTAGAACCAATCAAAAGTATTAATTTAAGAAAGAGGATATATGATATTTATTGGATAAGAGAGATTACTTGTTGTGAGCAGAATTACTCTGGTATTCCACATTTTTCAAAAGTTGTCTGATACAGTAATTACTGCAGATGTCTTAAAATATCACATGTTGTGTGTTTGAGATTCTTGATCTTTTTGTATACATGCCCATTGATGGTTTTATTTTTAAAGTAACTAGCATCATTTTCATATGAGGCCGAAACCAAATTAATTTTTCAAACTAAGTTTTAATTTTTTGCGAAAAGGTGTCATTGCATAAAGTGTAATGACTTGTTTTCCCGTAATGTTTTCAAATGTCATCTGTTGTAAGGTTAAAGCGGGATCAGTAACAAAAGATCAATAACAGAAGGGAGTTGCTCATTGATAGCATGTGAAAGAACAATACAGAGGTTTGGAGTCATATTCTGATATTCCGCTGAGTTCAATACAGGAAAAAACAGAAGTGTTCAGGAAATTATAGACGCCTAAAGTGTGTTTTACTGTGAAAAATAATTGGATTTTAAGTGATAAAGCGAGGACTTTTGTTTAAGAACATTGCTTTATTTTGTGTCAGGTAAGTCCAGATTATTAACAATGTTGATAAATGTTAAAGATGGAAAAAGATTTAACCCTTTCCCACATACAGACATTTTCTGATGCCTTAAATTTGCAGCAGACAACTTTTGAAAACATTGGGGCAAATGAAAATATTGTTCATAAAGAGCAGTTTCTCCTTTTGCTAAAATGTTTTCAACTTTACTCAATGTTTACTCAATATTTCTTCTTTCTTTCATAGAGAGTTTACATATTTTTAATTAGATGTTTTCAAAGATATCTGCAGCAAATTTTTTTGTACGTGGATTAAAATGTTTACAATATTTGTCAGTACTTCTTTTTATGTACATTATTGATATTTTTCATTTTAATCTATTTTTTTGTGCTGTCTGCCAGATTGGGATAATCTTCTCCTTTGTCTAATAGTCTTAAAAGCAGGTGACACATGAGTTCCTTTGAACCCTATTGTTGATCCTTTAAGAGTTATATTGAGATGAAGTCAGTCAGTAACAACAATAAAACAACAGTGCAGTATGGAAATAACATAAATATTTCATATGAAAGATCACCCATTTAGGTTTTTTTCATTTAGGTTTAAAAAAAACCTTGATATTATAACAGGTTTTAGCACTTAACATTAACCCTTTCTGACATAAAACAAATCTGTAGCAGATGTCTTTGAGTAAAAGTATGGAAAATTGCATTAAATGAAGGTATGAATACTGAAAAAAGTTGAAAACATTGTGGCAAAAGGAGGAAGTGCTTGTTTTGAGCAATTTCTCATTTCGTCACAGTGTTTTCAACTCAGGCATCAGAAAGCGTCTATTTGTGGGAAAAGTTAAGCAATTCATGAATAATACAGTCTCTTACATTTATTGCAGTGACCAAAAACCAAGCTGGTTGAAGTAAGTAAGAATCTAATAGCTCTATACCTCCAGCAAGATTATTATACTGCTCAGGCCTAGGGTAGAGGAGGTTGCATGTTTCATCCCTGGTAGGGTTATACCAAATAATGGTAGTAAATGGATTTCCCTCCTAGGTACTTAGGATTGTTGGGTTAGCATTACAATTGACTCGCTGTTGTCAGAATAAATGGACCAATAGTAATGTTAACTTACTCAGCAAATGCTTTGATATAACTGAAAAATTGTTGAAAGCGAAACAATTACCTTACATACAAACAAGCAAAACTTGCAGCAAAATGAGGTCATACTTTCCTGACAATAGGGTTAAAAAGCCATACCATTTAGAATGAATGAATGAGTGTATATTGTTTTATGGCGCATCGACAGCTAAGGTCATTTAGCGCGCAATTAAATTTAATTATTCATGATCCCTGGGTAAACAAACCAGTACTAGGCTAGAAAATGTGCCTTGCCCAAGGGCACTCCACCATGACCGTAGTGCCGCGACTGGGGATCGAACCTGGGACACCCGGTTTTGAAATCCCCGACGCTAACCACTCGACAACAGCGGATTCCCCATACCATTTAGAGACCGATAATGTCCATGGCAGGCACATGGCAGTTTAGATAGAGGTATTAACTTCTGACACTCAGGCATGTTAAGCCTTTGTCGCGTGAAGATGTTAAGCCTTTTGTCACAATTTGTTCAACTCTTCAATAATGATTCTTTCATCTATTGAAAGTTTCTATATATTTGCTTATATGTTTTTAAAGCCGTTTGGTGCAGGTTTGTTATTTGTGTATACAAAATCATTTTGCTGCAGACAACTTTGAAAAAATATGGTAAATCTATTTAAATGAAAGTACATGTACATGTATAATAATTAAATAAATTTGATAATATTGTGGAAAAGTGAGTAATTGCTCCTTTTGCCACAGTGTTTTCAAAAGTCATCTGCTGCAGAGGCATCAGAAAACATCTATATATGTGGGAAAGGGTAATGCTTGATTGTCAGAACGCAATTAAGAGACAAATTTCCTGATAAATGTGTGACAAAAGGAAGCATTTAGATGATGGACAGATACTAGTGTTTGTCTCATAGAGTCAGCTGAAACAAAAGCCTAAAAGCAAAAAACATGTATGAAAACCATTCGCCTTACATTTTTGTAATTGCTTGAAATGAAAAAAGTCAGGGAAAACTACGATTCATCGATAATAACATTTATAATTTTAGTATGGAGTTGAAATGGAACCTTCTTGCTCAATATAAGAAATTCAGGGATTCCCACAATAATGAGCAATTATACAGTTTCCTTTTCCCTCAATGTCTTCTGCTGAAGCTGGGGCATCTAAAGAAGTGAGTGTATCAGCGAAAGGGGTTCAGTGAAGAACAAAATAGGGATACAATGACTCAGTGGTTGCAACTTGATCTAGTGATAGCAATCCTCGTCAGAGCAGAGCTCTAGATAACCCTTTCCCTGCTGTAGCGAGGATTGTCGTATGAGGAAAAGGCTTATCTAGAGCTCTGCTGTAACGAGGATTACGACAATTCTGCAGCAGACGACTTTGAACATATTTTGTAAAAAAATGGGAAATCTCTATAATTGAATGGATAATCTTATAATGACTAAAACTGTGTCAAAAGGAGAAATTGCTCGTTTTGAGCAATTTCTTCTTTAGTCATTATGTTTTCAAAAATCTGTCTGCTTCAGAGGCGTCAAAAGGCGTCTATTTGAGGGAAAGGGTTAATTGTATCTCCTTTTCAAAACAATTGTATAAGGGATAAGGGGCACTTTTCAAAAATCCTTAATTGATACTGACAAACCCTGAGGGGGGGTACTCAACAGAATTGTCTCAGCGAGAACATATATCTTTTGAGTACCAATAACATAGCGTTTGGGAGAGTTAAATAAGATTAAGAGAGATATTATGGGGAAATGACCAGCGTACTCCCCCTTATCTAGTCCTCGTTTCCATGATAATTTATTATTGATGAACCTTCCAATAATAAATTGCTATTTAATGTATGATATTGGTCATTGCTATTTCTCAGATGATCTTGCTTTCTGTCAAACTCTTGTGGCTTATGACTTTGAAGTCATTAACATTTAGAAACTAAGCTTCATATAAATGTGTTACCTGCTTTATTCACTAACCCATTTAGGAAGTTATTCTCCAATATAAAGTATGGTCTGGGCCTTGGCTTTTGACATTGGCCAACTAACTTAGATAGGAAAGTGGATGAGGTTCTTACTCCTCCATACATTATGCTGATTGATCTGATCTACACTGATAGTCATTGCCAAATTAGCCGTTCCATGAGAAAACCAACATTGTGGACTCTGCTTAAAGTATCGATCCGGACCAGCCTTAGCATGCCGCTCAGGCTAATTCGGAAGGACACCTTTTGCCTCCTGTGGATTTTTCTGTTTCAGGAATCATACCTCTATACCTCTATCCCCTGAGACAGAATGTGTCGGCCTGGATTAGCCTGCACGGGTTGATCTGGGTCAATACATTACGCAGAGTCAATAATGTTGGTTTTCTCATGGAACGGCTCAAATGGTACAGGTTATCATGGATCTGTAACCTCTCATAATAATGCATTGAGAGTCAGGAAACCTTGCACACTCTGTTCAAGATAACAATAATAGCTAAAACTTGATGCTTCCCTGTAGAGATTGGTTGTCTCTCTGTTATCCCTTTCCCTCATATAGACGCTTTCTGATGCCTCTGCAGATGATTTTTTGAAAACATAGTGACAAAAGAAGAAATTGCACAATACGTGCAATTTCTCCTTTTGCCACAATGTTTTCCACTTTTTGTCATAGGTTATCCATTCAATTATAGAGATTTTCTAATTTTTGACAAAATATATTCAAAGTCGTCTGCTGCAGAATTGTCGTTGAGGGAAAGGGTTATTTATGTAAATGTCCTCATTGTAGGAATATTGACAAAGTGTCAGAGGCTCATTTTTCTGATACATTTTATAGACTTTTATCTGATTCCAGGGACTTTACTCCATCGGCTATACAGCTTGTGTGACTTCTGTTGCAGACATGCTTTTAGAAAAAAAACCATCAATCGTCAGTTTGTCCTTTCTGAAATTAACCTGCCACAAAAGATCTGTCTGTCCTAAATATTTACTTTGTTATAATGTATCCATTAAGACAGAAACAACATGACTTGGACCAAACGGCTGTACTAGCAGAATTAAAACTGTACTGACAAACAGACTGTTACTGGTTGAAACAGTTAACTCTCTCCTATTTGCCAACATTTGATAACATAATGGCAAAAGGACAAATTGCTCATCATGAGCAATTTCTCCTTTTGCCGAAATATTTTCAATACTACAAAATACTCTCTATAAACATGAGTTTCAATATTGTTGTTCTGTAAAGTGGTATGCTGCAGATTTGTTGTATGTGGAAAAGGGTGAACTTCATTTTAACAAAATTTCATTATAGCTTAAAACTCAACCAATTTGGCAAAGAACAGTGTGTATACTGTCAGGTTTACAGTCTCTGAAGCCTTTAAAAAACAGAGCTATTTAGGTAGCTTATAATGCTTTCAGCTCAATAATCTTTTTTTGTGTGGGATGACTATATTATAGTGTAATGCTTTCCCACATACACCAAATCTGCAGCAGACAACTTGAAATATATCTAGGCAAAAATATGGAAAAGTATAATTATTCAGAAGAGTTGTGGCAAAAGGAGAAGGGGAAATTGCTCATATTCTTTTGCCAGTGTTTTTAAAGTCTGCTGCTCAGATGTACAAGTGGGAAAAAGTAAATATGTATGTGTAATTTTATGATTACCCTTTCCTTCATATAGACGCCTTCAGCAGAAGTTGTTTTGAAAACATAGTGACAAAAGAAGAAATTGCTCAAGACGAGCAATTTCTCCTTTTGCCACAATATAAGTTATCATCATAAGGTTATCCATTCAATTATAGAGATTTTCTATTTTATGACAAAATATGTTCAAAGTCGTCTGCAGAATTGTCATATGAGGGAAAGGGTTAAACCAAAACATCGGAGGAAAGATTAGAAACATATGGAGAACTGGAAGTTTAATTTCATTGAGGGAAAAAAGGAAGTGGCTTGATTTGACAAATTTCTTCATTTCCCAGTATGTAATTTTCAATAATGTCTGCGATTTGATACCAGGGGTCCGTTTTACTGGTTTAATTGTTTACCCAGGGTAATAAATGTTCCGTCACCATGATATAACTGAAATTACGTTGAAAACGGTGTATAACATCAATAAATAAAAATCAAATTATCTGAATATTTGTATCGGGTTTATTTGTCGTTCTGTGAAGAAACAAGTCAGAGTTGATTCCATCATAGAGACAAGTGAATGTTTCAGAGCAATAACCAGCTGAGAGGAAGAACTTTGGAATAATTGGAGTGATCCAATCAAAATTTGTATTCCATTGATTATTACACGGGAGAAATATTGTTTTAGACAGACATGCCCAGCGGCTATACTTTACAAATTGATTAGTTTTTTCTGCACCCATAATCATTGAATAAGGTTATACAAGATACAAAAAAACGCCTTTATCGTAATAATCTGGGGCATAGCAAAACCATACTAGATTGGGATTTTTTGGTTTGTTTGTTTTTTATTGTGTTTAGCCAACTTTCAACAATATATTCTACTATTCTAACACTACTTCACCAATGCTTTTAACACTTCCCCTCATACGACAATTCTGCAGCAGACGACTTTGAACGTATTTTGTCAAAATATATAAAATCTCTATAACTGAATAGGATACCCTATGACTAAAAAGTGGAAAGCATTGTGGTAAAAGCAGAAATTGCTGGTTTTGAACAATTTCTTCTTTTGTCACTATGTTTTCAAACAGCCGTCTGCTGCAGAGGCATCAGAAAGCATCTATATGAGGGAAAGGGTTAAGAAGGATGATGACTAAATTATTATTATGCTTTCATTTAGAGATTATTCATAATTTTGCCAAAATGCTTTCAAAGTCGTCTGCTAAGGAATTTGTTGTATGTGGGAAAGGGCTTATAATATTATTTTAAGATATCTTCTTTAAAACCTTGTAATATGGAAGATTTAGTAGTTGAAAACATTGTGGGAAAGAGAGAAACTGTGTTGAATAATTTCACCTTTATCCATAATTGTCTTCTAAAAAGGTATCTGCATGTGAATGATTCCCTTCTGTTCAACGCTTTCCCACATACAACAACAAATGTGTAGCATACAACTTTGAAAACAAATCTTGGATGAAAGTCTAACTATGGAATATAGTTGGAAACATTGTTTCGAATGAAGCAATTTCTTCAAAGCTGCACACAAAGAGTTTGTTCAGTGTTGCTGTTTTGGGATCACATGAATGTGTATGTATGAAACATCAGCGCTATTGCAATTTGTCAAAAGCTGCATCTATGGCTACATTACATGTAAATGATCAGTGAAGGTTCTGGCAAGACTTTGCATATGGATAGACTCGCCTGTTCACATCAGCAAAAACTAAATACAATTCACCTGCTGTGGCTCAAGTGAGATTTCACCCTTTCCCTCATACAACAATTCTGCAGCAGACGACTTTGAACCAATTTTGTCAAAACATAGGTTATCCATTCAGTGGAAAACATTGTGGCAAAAGGAGAAATTGCACGTTTTGTGCAATTTCTTCTTTTGTCACTATGTTTTCAAAAAGCTGTCTGCTGCAGAGGCGTCCGAAAGCGTTTATATAAGGGAAAGGGTTAATACCATTGTGTAGCCTACCTAACCCTTTCCCACATACAGCAAATCTAAAGCAGACGACTTTGAAAGCATGTTCGCAAACACCAGGAAAATCTTAATAAATGAAGGTACAATAACTGAAAAAAATTGAAAACATTTTGGCAAATAGAGAAATTGCTCGATTCTCCTTTTGCCAACATGTTTTAAAAAGTCGTCTGCTGCAGAGACATCAGAAAGTGTCTGTATGTGGGAAAGGGTTCAATCTGTACACGAAGGATGAGAATGTGAACATTTACATTTTTTAACACCATCATAGTTTGCTGAAGATTTAGATGATAACTCAAAACATTTTTCTACAAAAAGCGTTCTAAAATGATAGGAAAAAAGAATGTCTATTTTCTCTGAGATATGAAATGATCAATACTGAAAACCTAGCCTGAATGGCAGGGAGTTTAGGATTTTGAAAGTATCTGAAATTTGAAGTCCTGCTGCCATTATTTGCTACACAAAATATCCATTGATTATAGAGATACTGTTATGGAATTTGCAGTTATGGGTTCCTTGCATGCGATCCGCTGTTCATATTTTTTGAGGAGGAAAGTTAGGTGGCGCTCTCCAAGCGGCAAATGGCCGTCATGATATATGGGAGAATTCTCGAGAGACAAGAATAAACTTTGGAACATTTTATCCACCATTCGGTTTATGATACTCAATAACGTTTTATGTAACTTTTTTTGTTTTACACAAATTGCTTTATGCCTTCATCCCATGCTCTATTTATCAATTAACTGATATGCCACTTATAAACTCTTCCAATTTGCAATTGTTTGGGGACATAAAAGAAAGAAATGGGGAAATGGCAGTATGATTTAAAGACAGAGTAGAAAATATATTTTGAAAAGGTCAAGACTCAAATAATGTTCCCATCTGGTGCAGAGATGTCATAAAGTATTTCTATGAGGGAATATTTAGCAGTAAAGGCAATGATATAATGCAACAGAAATTCTGAATGCAGAACAATTAAAGTTAACCCTTTCCCACCTTCAGAACCATTTTGACGCAATATATAGCAGCAGATGACTTTTGAAAACATTGTGGCCAAAGCTGAAATTGCTGCTTCGGCCACAATGTTTTCAACTTTATTTAACAATTAAGCTATCTTTTATGGAGATTTGTTCAGGTTTTTGTCACTTAATATAATGTTTTTAAAAACTGCAGATTTGTTGTATGTGGGAAAGGGTTAATCTGACTTCTATATATCAGGCCTTTATGTTTCTATATATACAATCTATGATTCATGATGATGGAAAGATTCCAGTGTTGTATATTCATAGTTACATAAAACAACCTTTTCCTTACATTAATGTCAACTCAGTGATATTTGAAGTAAATAGAAAACAACTTGTGCACACCTTTTGAAAATATTAAAATGATATAAATCAGGGGGTAATGTGAATTCTTTCCTGTATGCAAACAAGTTTGGAAAAAATTTTAACAAAGGAGAAAATGTTCATTATGAGCAAATTCTCTGTTTGCAGCAATCTTTTCAATTTATATAATGACTTTCATTTGTAGAGGTTTTCCATATCTTGGCCTTAATGTTTTTAATATCACTGCTGCAGAATTGTTGTATGTGGGAAGGGGTTTATGATTGCTTACCATAGTTTGTTAAAAAGTAATCTATCTTGGAATAGCTGGAAATAAACAACCAGCTTTGTAAAATATTGTCAGATTCCAAATGGTGGGGACATGAAGGGGGAGAGTTAATATAAACATGTTATGCCAGGTTCTTTGGAAAATAAACTGTTGATAACAAATGCTTGATGGATACATAATTTCAAAGGTGTTATTCCTTAATTTATGTATTAACCCTTTCCTACTTGTAGTTTGTTTTGTTTTTATTAAAGTGAGACGCCATTTTGAACATTATTTTAGTTATATCACAGCATCAGTTCACTTATCCATGATCCCTGGGTAAACAAACCAGTACTTGGCTAGGAAATGTGCCTTGCCAAAGGGCACTCCACTATGACCATAGCGCCGCAACTGCAGATCGAACCCGGGACACTTGGTTCTAAATCCCAAATGCTAACCACTCGGCCACGATGGATTCCTTCCTACTTGTAAACGCATTTTGACAAATATATGTCGGATGATTCTCCGAAAGGTTGTCTGCTCAGCAGCGGCATCAGAAAGTCTATGTATGAGGGCTAGGGTTAAAAGAAGACTTGCCTCCACTTTCAGGTTTTTGTCACTATGTTTTTGAAGTCGGCTGCTCATATGTGGGAAAGGGTTAAGTAGAACTAGTGATTTATCCTGAAAATGCTGTCTTATTTGCATTGTGGAAAGCCATGTAAAATCAACATTCAAACAAATAAATAATATTCCTTTGTTTTTGATATTGTGTATGAACATAGGATCAGTGATAACTTGTATCATTTTTGCCCGAGAAATTCAATACCTTACTTCTGTCTTGCTGGAAGTCAGTTCTGTCATAGGTTGTGAGCGAGTTAATTATATTGTCAAACAAAATTGAAGGGAAGAGAACAGCAAGTGTTTTGTGTAGAAAGTTTTCCCCCTGTAATGAATAATTCCCAGATAAGAGAGAGATCGGGGAGATTCTGTAACCGGCTATTATTATTACTCAGCAGGCTTCGTGGTTCTCATATGATAATTGCTTTGATAATATGTGATATTGATTATCTCCCCTTGCTTCTTTTCTAAACCAATTCAAATCCTTCCCCACTTGGAGATGCTTTTATGTGCATCAGCAGCAGACGACTAATTAAACATTAAAAGAGGATGGATAATTTTTTTCCATAATCTTGCTGGCCTTCAAACTCCTATTCTGCAGATTTGACCTCTGTTTGTACACTTTCAATAAAATAAAATTCAGACTTCATAGGAAGAAATAGTTTGTTTACTTGTATCTTTGCATGAATTAAGTGAAAACATAGAATGAATTTGGGCTAATTTCAATAGACTTAAATTCATAAATCATTATAAAGCCATTACTGCTCATTAAAATTGCCTGGCTAAGAGGAATGATACTTAAAATCTACTTGATAGGATTTCATAATGGCTGGCCTACAGTGCCATCTGTAAAGAGCTGGCCCATTTGTTGTGCTTTCTGCTTTCGTTGTGCTACCTTGCTGTCTGTAAAGAAGTAGCCTACTGTGCTGTCTGTAAAGAACTCAGGCCCACTGTGCTGTCTGTAAAGAACTGGCCTACTGTGCCATCTGTAAAGAACTGGCATACTGTGTCATCTGTAAAGACCTGGCCGACTGTGCTGTTTGTGAAGAACTCGGGCCCACTGTACTGTCTGTAAAGAACTCAGGCACACTGTACTGTCTGTAAAGAACTGGCCTACTCTGCCATCTGTAAAGAACTTGCCTACTGTGCTGTCTTTAAAGATCTCTGGCCCACTGTGCTGTCTGTAAAGAACTCAGGCACAGACTGTGCTGTCTGTAAAGAACTGGCCTACTGTGTCATCTGTAAAGAACTCGGGCATACTGTGCTGTCTGTAAAGAACTGGCCTTCTGTGCCATCTGTAAAGAACTGGCCTACTGTGTCATCTGTAAAGAACTGGCCTACTGTTCCATCTGTAAAGAACTGGCCTACTGTGCCATCTCTAAAGAACTGGCCTACAGTGCCATCTGTAAACAACTGGTCTTCTGTGCCATATGTAAAGAACAATCTTACTGTGTCATCTATAAAAAATAGGCCTACAGTGATGTTCATAAAATAATTGGCCTACTGTGTCATATGTTAAGAACTGGCCTGCTGTGCTTTCTGTAAAGAACTGGCCTACTGTGTCATCTATAGAAAACAGGCCTACAGTGCTGTCTGTAAAAAACTGGCCTGTTGTACTTTCCTTAAAGAACAGGCCTACACAGCTTTCTGTAGAGAAATAGCCTATTGTGCCATCTGAAAAGAACTAGCCTACTGTGCCATCTGTAAAGAACTGGCCTACTGTGCTTTCTGAAAAGAACTGGCCTACTGTAATGTCTGTAAAAGAACTGGCCTACTGTGCTGTTTGTAAAAGAACTGGCCTACTGTGCTATATGTAAAGGACTATCCTTTTGTGCTTTCTGTAAAGAATGGCCTTCTGTGCCATCTGTAAAGTACTGGCCTACTGTGCCATCTGTAAACAACTGGTCTTCTGTGCCATATGTAAAGAACAATCTTACTGTGTCATCTATAAAAAATAGGCCTACAGTGATGTTCATAAAATAATTGGCCTACTGTGTCATATGTTAAGAACTGGCCTGCTGTGCTTTCTGTAAAGAACTGGCCTACTGTGTCATCTATAGAAAACAGGCCTACAGTGCTGTCTGTAAAAAACTGGCCTGTTGTACTTTCCTTAAAGAACAGGCCTACACCGTGAGCTTTCTGTAGAGAAATAGCCTATTGTGCCATCTGAAAAGAACAAGCCTACTGTGCCATCTGTAAAGAACTGGCCTACTGTGCTTTCTGAAAAGAACTGGCCTACTGTAATGTCTGTAAAAGAACTGGCCTACTGTGCTGTTTGTAAAAGAACTGGCCTACTGTGCTATATGTAAAGGACTATCCTTTTGTGCTTTCTGTAAAGAATGGCCTTCTGTGCCATCTGTAAAGTACTGGCCTACTGTGCCATCTGTAAATAAATGGCCTTCTGTGCCATCTGTTAAGAATCATGTACTGTACTTTCTGTAACGAACTGGCCTACTGAGCTGTTCGTAAAAGAACTGGCCTACTGTGCCTTATATAAAGAACAGATTCAAAGATTGTTCTTCCTATTATTTGGCCACTGTAGTGGTTAGAGTGTACACCGCAGCAGTTGGAGATTATGGTTTGATTCTTGGTCAGGTTATACCAATGGCTATGAAAAAGTGTGGTAGTTCCTTGCCTACTTGGCGCTCTGAGGGTCACTTGGATAGCCATACCATTGATGTACCTAATGTCAAGATAAAATAACAAGAAGTACTGATCATTTACCAGGAATGCCATGATATAACTAAAACTTGCAAAAAAGACCATTCAAACAAGCAAAGACCCAATCAAACCATTAGAGTACCACCGGGCAGGATTCAATCAACCTTGAGAGCCCTGGTCTTTATTATTACCAGTATGAAAGCCAGTAGACAATATATCCGTATACAGTCTCTATGCAATAACATTATAGATACAGGTAATACTATAATCAAGAATCTATTGCATTATTGATGTTCTTGTCTTGAATAATTGATGACCTCAACTGCTTCTTTTGTGTGACCAGGTACTGTAAGGGGATAGGTAAATGGAAATTAGCAGGTAGATTTAGCTCAATAGATGCATATAAGGTCAGCCTATAGATACCCTTGTTCTTGTTTGTCAGTGTTTATAGATCTAACAATGCAACATTAATGCCTTCATTTAGACTTCAGGTATATTCATACCTGTTTTTCTCTTTCCCACATGCAGATGCAGTTGTTTTGACTGTTTAAAAAAAAAAGGAGGTGTTTGAACTTTCCGTAGAAAAACAACTTGAATTATATAAGGTTTGGGACGAGAGATGAGTGCGAGTTTTACATATTGTTCAAGCTTTCCCATGATCGAGCCATTTAAAGAGATATCATTTCATTTCAATGTAACATAAAAGAGAGACAGTGGGGGAAATAAGAAGTTATAATTGAAGTGAAGATGTGTATACAATATAGCGATCATGCAAGTTAAAGTCATAGTTGGAAGCAAGTAACTTGGTAAAACAGAATATGAAATTTCGTGATATATTCTTATTGGAAAAGGAGAATTGCCTAATTTGTCATATGAATTATATGATGCATTAAACTGAAAGAGAAAGTTGTCACAAGTTCAATCAAACATCTTGATTTAAGAAATAATTATAAATTTATAGCACTGGTTGAAAGATAGTTATTTCTACTATGAATGATATATAAAAATAGTTATTCAGACTGAACATGATTATTTCACCACTGCATTTCACATAGAATGTGGTGACAAGTGTGTCTTTATGGTATTTCAAATGTATTTAGGAAACTGTACACCATGGTCCATTGTACATAATGTTTATAGTCACATTATGAAACGTTGTCAAGACTACAGATGACATTTTTATCATAGGAATCGTCTGTCGGTGATTTAAGTGTGATACCTGCACATCAAGGTTTTTAAAAACACATTCATTAATTGTCTGTTATGCTTTTTTTAGATACTGGATTGAGATAATTGAAAATGAGATCATGATTAAAAGTCAGATCTGGACATATGAAAGTAACATCATTTATAGAAAAGAAAACAGTACTGACTAAATTCAACCCTTTCCCTCATATAGACGTTTCTGACGCCTCCAACAGCTTTTTGAAAACGTAGTGACAAAAGAAGAAATTGCTCAAAAAGAGCAATTTCTCTTTTTTCCACAATGTTTTCCACTTTTAGTCATAGGTTATCCATCCAATTATAGAGATTTTCTATCTAAAATTTGACAAAATAATTGTTCCAAGTTGTCTGCTGCAGATTTGTCTTATGAGGGAAAGGGTTAAGTAATTCTTAATTTTTAATCCTTTCCCACTTACAATAGATCTGTAGCAGATAACTACGAAGATATTTTGTTAACAAATTAGAAACTCTAAATAATAGAACAATTAATGAATAAAGTTAAAAACACCCTGACAAAACTAAGAAATAGAAATTTCTCATTTTGCCACACGATATTTAAAATGTTGTCTGATGCAGAGGCGTCAGAACATGTTTATATGTGAGGGTTAAAGACATTTTAAAAAGTACAGTCGAACCTTGTTAATCCGGACACTTTGGTTACCAGAGAAAAATGTCCGGATTGCGAATCTTTCGGATTAACGATTTAGAAATTTTACCGGCGCAAAATTGTCATCTTAGCCTGAACATAAGTGTCAAAGATTCGGACCCAATATTATGATTATAGTTGAGGTGAATTAAAATAGTTAATTTTTTCTCTTCAAGTTTTATTTACCTCTAGATTGCACCGTTGTCGTAAGTGAAGCTTAATCATGATATATACAAAAAATGGATAACATATGTTATAATTTGAAAAATGAGCATCAAAATATACAAATATGGAACACCTGATTATTTTTTGTCAGATCTCCACTTGTCTCTGGGTCAAAACTTTAATCTCAAAATCAGTTTATACCATGTTGGCAATCAACGCCGGATTGGCTGCTATTTTATGACTTCTAATCAAAGTAAACAATAACACACGCTAGCCGATTATGGAACTGTTGAGTCCTATTACATTGTATACAGTACACAGCTTTTGACACATATTGTTAGGACAAACAGACATACTAGAAAACTATGACACGCGACAAGATTTACGCAATCAGTATAATCCGGACTAATTGAGAGAAAAAAAAACATATACATGTTTGGACTTCCGGACTAATGAAGCGGATTTTATGTGTAAATGGTCGCTCCGTTCTCGATATTTTTTGTCCGGTTCCGAAACGAGAATTTCCGTATTAACGGAGAATAATTAAGCATAAAAAATCCGTTCCCTGAATTTTATGTCCGGATCGCAAATTTTCCGGATTAACGGCGTCCGGTTTAACGAGGTTCGACTGTATATATATATAGAGAGTTTACAGAAAAAAATGATTAACAATGATATATTAATTATATTGTAAAATCAAGAAAACCGCTCTCTACCTCTTAGAAGTATTATAACTACATATTTTCGTCCGGTAAAAGATTATTTTTCAAGATTGTACAACCTCTATTGATTAACAAAACACAAACCTCCTTTATAATCATGATTTCAACTCTAATTAATATCAAAACTAAACTAGATATTTCCCAAATCCATTATTAAAAAAACCCACCTGTTAATTGAAGTGCATTTATATATGAATAAGTTGCAAGCTTGCAATGATATATATTAAGACTTTTAATGTTGACAAATTCATTATATTTAGCCATTTTCTATATGGAACAAATCTTCAAACTCCTTCTTCCTGTGCAAGAAGGATTATAAGATTGGTAGGTTTTGTAAAGCCCAAACAAAATTCTTTGGAATTTTAAAGGATTCTGTTTTCTTCTTTCTTACATAAAAGAAAAAGACTGACAAAATGAAACCTGAGAAGATTCTTTGTTCTCTGTGATATTAATTCAGTTCTGTAATAAATGAATCCATATTAGAGACATAAGCATTCTCTTTGAGATCCCAATGTGCTTATATAACGACAGAAGATTTGTGAAGTTTATCAGATTACCAGGAAAAATGACAAACTGCAAAACTTCAACTTTTATAATGTCTATCCTTTTCTCTACTTGAAACCTAATGGAATCTGCCAAACTGGCTTAGAAGGACAGCAGACGGCTTTTTGAAAACATAGTGACAAAAGAAGAAATTGCACAAAACGTGCAATTTCTCCTTTTGACACAATGTTTTCCACTTTTAGTCATAGGTTATCCCTTCAATTACAGAGATTTTCTATTTTTTGACAAAATATGTTCAAAGTCGTCTGCTGCAGAATTGTCGTATGAGGGAAAGGGTTAAGGACATTTGGATTAAATCTATTTCTTTATTGCAGGAATTTAAGAAGTCATTATTATAGAAAACCTGAATTCTTTTCAAATTAATCACAATTGCTATTTCCCTATTTTCCGAAACAATATAGAAAGGAAAGATTTGAAGGAAATTCATGAGAAGGAAGATTGTTCTTGTTTTTGTGGGAGATGTACATAAAACTTGTATTAAACTTGTAAAATCGATGGAAAACAGTATCAATTTCATTACTTGATATTTTGGCAGATCCATTTTGTGGGTTTAACTGTCCTGCTTCCTTGATTTGTGTCATATCAAAACGGAGACTATATAAATTGGAATATCTGATTCTGAATCCAAGCTTGTTTTCTTGCTGAACTGATGTTTTAGATCTTTCTTCTAATTGTAGAAGTCTGTAGAAATTAACCCTTTCCCGCATACAGACGCTTTCTTATGCCTCTGCAGCAGATGACTTTTGAAAACTGTTTGACGAAAGAAGAAATTGCTCAAAACAAGTATGTCTTCACTTAGGGAGAATTTTGATATAATTGTTGAGATGTTTTAAAAGTCATCTGCTGCAGATTTGTTGTATTATGGAGAGGGAGAGGGTTTAAAGGTCCAAGAATTGATTTTGCATTTTACTTTCATCATTATCTGATGGTTTCATATTTTATTGAATTTTAGGAGATTGTAAAATGGTGTCCATAGCAACATTCCTATGGGGTTAAAACAATATGCTTTCCATTTTATCATCTATAGAAGTAGTGTGAAAACCTAGTTATCAAGATAAGCAATTTGTGATGGATGAAAAATTAAAAGTTCAGCCAGGTAGAGTTGATTTCATTTAAAACATTGATGACAGACAGTAAATGTGAATTTAACAGTGCAGGTTTTTTTGTTTGTTTTAAAATGTGTTTATTTTTTGTTCAGATTAGAATGCACCTAATTATTTCTTTAGAAACAGTTTCCTTTGATTTTTTTGTTGGTCTGTTTTTTGTGCTTCATTCTTGTTTCCATTGAATAGAGAATTAAAGATAATGTCTTGCAGCCCTCTTGCTCTTTGTCATTGAAATACAGATAAAATCTAAACTTTCTAAAAATGTTTTTCTTGATAATGATTTTACTGCCGGTGGTTACCCCCAAAGATACTTTCCAGTTAATCCTGATAAAGATGGCATAGGTTTTTATGTTCTGTCTTCAAATCTCCTATCTGTAAGTTGAAATTTCATAATGCCATGTAAAACAAACCCTTGTTTAACTAAATCCTAAATCTTCTTATTCTTAGGAACTGGGTGACTTTGGTATCATTTCTGCACGGTTTGTAGCAGTTAGCCATCGCTTTAGCTTCATGCTTGAAGTTATAAAGTAATTGTAAGGCATGATAGTGTTTTCTTTTGGGAACCTATTTTGTAATAATCAAAAATTATTTTAGATCATCCTTCAGAATAATAAATGCCTATATGTATAACATTCCTCATGTTATCTGCAATTTATGAGCAATTTTATTTTTTATCACAATATTTTTATATGCCGCCTGTTGCAAATGCATAGAATGATTGATTGGAGTTCACGTAATGCTTCCAACAGAATTGAGGAATCCGCTGTGGTCGAGTGGTTAGCGTTGGGGATTTCGAAACCGGGTGTCCCGGGTTCGATCCCCAGTCGCGGCACTACGGTCATGGTGGAGTGCCCTTGGGCAAGGCACATTTTCTAGCCTAGTACTGGTTTGTTTACCCAGGGATAATGAATAATTAAATTTAATTGCGCGCTAAATGACCTTAGCTGTCGATGCGCCATAAAACAATATACATTCATTCATTCCAACAGAATTGAAGTTATATATATCATCGCAGCCATTTAATCTGACCATGTTTTGTTTGCTTAAATTCTCACACCAGCACACAAATATTCATCCCAGTCAACTTTTAAACTAGTCTCCCACATCAACTATATTGGTCATGGGTTAACCCTTTCCCTCGTACAACAATACTGCAGCAGACGACTTTGAACGTATGTTGTCAAAACATAGAAAATCTCCATAATTGAATGGATAACCTATGACAAAAAGTGGAAAACATTGTGGCAAAAGGGGGAACCTTGATTCATGACCATGGTTGACCATGGTTAATATTTGTGTCAGTGGTTGACCATGGTCAACCATGGTAATTGACTCGTAAAAACATGGCAGTTCATGGTAGTTCATGGTCAACAGTAAAATACCATGGTATCCATGGTCAACCATGGTGTTCATTTCGCCTGGGTAATTGGTTACTGGGATACTCCTAATAAAACAAACAACCTGTGTAAGTACTGGTTGCTGGAACTTATTCCCTATTACAACCTGTGTATGTACTGGTTACTGGGACTGTTTCCCTATAACAACCTGTGTCTGTACTGGTTACTGGGACTGATTCCCCGGTGAGTATTACAGCCTGTATCTGTACTGGTTACTGGGACTGATTCCCTATTACAGCCTGTGTCTGTACTGGTTACTGGGACTGATTCCCTATTACAACCTGTGTCTGTACTGGTTACTGGGACTGATTCCTATTACAACCTATGTCTGTACTGGTTACTGGGACTGATTCCCTATAACAGCCTGTATCTGTACTGCTTACTGGGACTGATTCCCTAGTACAGCCTGTATCTGTACTGGTTACTGGGACTGATTCCCTATTACAACCTGTATCTGTACTGGTTACTGGGACTGATTCCCTATAACAGCCTGTATCTGTACTGCTTACTGGGACTGATTCCCTAGTACAGCCTGTATCTGTACTGGTTACTGGGACTGAATCCCTATTACAACCTGTATCTGTACTGGTTACTGGGACTGATTCCCTATTACAGCCTGTGTCTGTACTGGTTACTGGGACTGATTCCCTATTACAGCCTGTATCTGTACTGCTTACTGGGACTGATTCCCTATTACAGCCTGTATCTGTACTGGTTACTGGGACTGATTCCTATAACAACCTTTGTCAGTACTGGTTGTAACTGGAACTGATTCCCTATTACAACCTGTGTCTGTACTGGTTACTGGGACTGATTCCCTAGTACAGCCTGTGTATGTACTGGTTACTCACTGGGACTGATTCCCTATTACAATATGTGCCTGTACTGGTTACTGGAACTGATTCCCTATAACAACCTGTGTATGTACTGGTTATAACTGGAACTGATTCCCTATTACAACCTGTGTCTGTACTGGTTACTGAGACTTATTCCCTATTACAACCTGTGTCTGTACTGGTTACTGGAACTGATTCCCCATTACAACCTGTATCTGTACTGGTTACTGGGACTGATTCCCTATTACAACCTGTGTCTGTACTGGTTACTGGGACTGATTCCTATAACAACCTTTGTCTGTACTGGTTACTGGGACTGATTCCTATTACAACCTGTGTCTGTACTGGTTACTGGAACTTATTCCCTATTACAACCTGTATCTGTACTGGTTACTGGGACTGATTCCCTATTACAACCTTTGTCTGTACTGGTTACTGGAACTGATTCCCTATTACAACCTGTATCTGTACTGGTTACTGGGACTGATTCCCTATTACAACCTGTGTCTGTACTGGTTACTGGGACTGATTCCCTATTACAACCTGTGTCTGTACTGGTTACTGGGACTGATTCCCTATTACAACCTGTTTCTGTACTGGTTACTGGGACTGATTCCCTATTACAACCTGTGTCTGTACTGGTTACTGGGACTGATTCCCTATTACAACCTGTATCTGTACTGGTTACTGGGACTGATTCCCTATTACAACCTGTATCTGTACTGGTTACTGGGACTGATTCCCTATTACAACCTGTATCTGTACTGGTTACTGGGACTGATTCCCTATTACAACCTGTGTCTGTACTGGTTACTGGGACTGATTCCTATTACAACCTGTATCTGTCCTGGTTACTGGGACTGATTCCCTATTACAACCTGTATCTGTACTGGTTACTGGGACTGATTCCCTATTACAACCTGTGTCTGTACTGGTTACTGGGACTGATTCCTATTACAACCTATGTCTGTACTGGTTACTGGAACTGATTCCCTATTACAACCTGTGTCTGTACTGGTTACTGGGACTGATTCCTATTACAACCTATGTCTGTACTGGTTACTGGGACTGATTCCCTATTACAACCTGTGTCTGTACTGGTTACTGGGACTGATTCCTATTACAACCTGTATCTGTACTGGTTACTGGGACTGATTCCCTATTACAACCTGTATCTGTACTGGTTACTGGGACTGATTCCCTATTACAACCTGTGTCTGTACTGGTTACTGGGACTGATTCCTATTACAACCTGTATCTGTACTGGTTACTGGGACTGATTCCCTATTACAACCTGTATCTGTACTGGTTACTGGGACTGATTCCCTATTACAACCTGTGTCTGTACTGGTTACTGGGACTGATTCCTATTACAACCTATGTCTGTACTGGTTACTGGAACTGATTCCCTATTACAACCTGTGTCTGTACTGGTTACTGGGACTGATTCCTATTACAACCTATGTCTGTACTGGTTACTGGGACTGATTCCCTATTACAACCTGTGTCTGTACTGGTTACTGGGACTGATTCCTATTACAACCTGTATCTGTACTGGTTACTGGGACTGATTCCCTATTACAACCTGTGTCTGTACTGGTTACTGGAACTGATTCCCTATTACAACCTGTGTCTGTACTGGTTACTGGGACTGATTTCTATTACAACCTGTATCTGTACTGGTTACTGGGACTGTTTCCCTATTACAGCCTGTGTCTGCACTTAGATACTGGGACTGATTTCCTATAACAGCCTTTGTCTGTGCTGGTTACTCGGTATACATCACTGCAAAACAAACACATTTCTGTATCCCCACTAAGAACAGATGAAAAATGTCAAGGAGATTCAAGATTTATATGTCAGCCTTTGGGGCCATAAATCATTTATTATTATTGTCAGGAACACTTCTCTAGCTCAAAGATCAGCAACAGCAGACAAAAAATGCCAATATATATGGTTATGGTATTCTGATGGGGATTGTGAAGAACCTTTTCTTACATACAACAAGTCTGCAGCAAACGACTTTGAAGATGTCTTCGCAAACATATATTAAATATCTATAAATGGAAGAATAATTTTTGAATAGAATTAAAAACATTTTGTCCAATTTCTGCTTTCGTCACAATGTTTTGAAAAGTTGTCTTTATCTGTTAACCCTTTCCCTCATATAGACGCTTTCTGACGCCTCTGCAGCAAACAGCTTTTTGAAAACATAGTAACAAAAGAAGAAATTGCACAAAACGTGCAATTTCTCCTTTTGTCACAATGTTTTCCACTTTTAGTCATAGGTTATCCATTCAATTATAAAGATTTTCCATTATTTGAAAAAATGTTCAAAGTTGTCTGCTGCAGAATTGTCTTATGAGGGAAAGGGTTAAAATATGGAAAACTGCCTATCCTTTTTTGACACACAGGACACTTTCTGTTCATTCTGCAGCAGACGACGTAGGCTAATATTGTGGCTGGAGGAGAAATTATTAGTCGCCGGGCAGAAGCCCGCGACTTCTATTTTTAATAGGTTTTCGGAAATCACATGGGAGGGCGGCTTATTATTAGAAAGAAACAAATCTAGATGATTTGAACATATTACAATTGTGGTTGTTTACGAACACTAATAAATGACACATCTAAAATGAAATAAATATTCCGATTTTTTAATGTTTGCATTTTTTTTTTATTTCACTCGCATTTAAGTTTTTTGTCTTATTTACGAAGACAAAAGTGGTCCCTTCAAGACGTGAACCAACACCCCCTAATGCAGACTCTTATGTGTCATCATTGAGGTCAATTTCGGATTCTCCTTTTAATAGCAATTTTAACTTACTAAATGTTGTTTTCATGTTCAAAGAGATGTCTTGATTTGTGTAGAATTCATTTAATAATGTTAATCCATGAATATCTATAGTAGGAACTGTTTCTAAGCTAAATATAGACCCTATTCTGTTGTGTAGTTTCGTGACCTTTAACATCGATTTTCGCGCATGCGCATTTCGATATGAAAAAGCGAGTGATATTATTTTATTTTAGACAAGTACAAGACGAATGTTTGACGCAAAGCGTCAAAGAGAAGCCGCAATATTTCGTTGTACATGACTGTAGAAATAAGAAAAAAAGAACATTTTTAAATCCACAAACAATAGAACAATTTAAACTGTAGACGGTAATGCTGATATATTTCTCCTTTTGAAGACTTTTGTTTTCTTCAAATTACCTCCCTTTAAAGCAATACCAGGATATTTACCTTGTGATTCGAATAAGATTGACAAACATTGAAATTATATGAATGAATACTATTATTTGAATAAGTAACAACAGCAAAATTAAATTTAAGCCAAGATAAATGTGTACACATTTCGTTAATTTTTTATAGATACCCTAATGTATAGGTATGAATATAAAATTTATAAGCAAATGTTTTCATTTCAACGTTCCTAATGTTTGAATAGACTAATGAAAGTCAAGAATACATAAATAAATCAATGCAGTCTTTTCCGGCGACATTGATGCCTTGCATCAACTTTCTCTTGTTCTGTTATTTATTCATTCCCGGTTACAGACGTCATTTGGTGCAACTGCAGCAGAAAATATTTGAAAAGATTGTGAAAAACATTGCTTCTTTCCTTCAGATCCACTCAATGACCCTACTCAGTCATAATATTCAGGATAAATTGTTCAAATGTTTTAAGCTTTATTTATTTAATAATTCACTAATATTTACGAGACCTGAAATAAGGAAAGAAAATTCAATACAGTTTCACATAATTTGATTCATCTGCTAAGTTAAATTATTTTTAAGGCCGAATTTGAAAACATTTCGGAAGATAGTGGGAAAATTGCTCATTTTTTTCATTTGCCTCAATGTTTTTCAACTCTAATGAATAATTATCTTAACAGAAGTTCTACTTGTTTTTGCCTTAATGTTTTCAGAGTCATCTGCTTCTGATTTGTATGATGTGGGAGAGAATTTAACCCTTTCCCTCATACGACAATTCTGCAGCAGACGACTTTGAACATATTTTGTCAAAATATAAAAATCTCTATAATTGAATTAATAATCTATGACTAAAAGAGGGAAACATTGTGGCAAAAGGAGAAATTGCTCGTTTTGAGCAATTTCTCCTTTTGTCACTATGTTTTCAAAAAGCTGTCTGCTGCAGGGGCGTCAGAAAGCGTCTATATGAGGTAAAGGGTTAACTTAAATGATTGATTTGTGGACACCAGCCTCTGATCCTAATAACCTTGATCTTTGTGGTTAGTGTCTGCTACAATGGAAAAGCACATGTTTGGCAAATGATAGTCTAATATATTACTTCGGTAAAAACTTTGTTGGAAAATGAAAAATTCTTCTTTTTGAACAATTTCTCAGTTTCTCAAAATATCTTGAAACGTCATGTACTGCAATGTTATCTAAATTTGTCTGTATTCAGCAGAAAATTTAAACCCTTTCCAACATGCATCAAATCTGCAGCAGACAACTTTGAAAATAACTTGGTTAACCCTTTCCCTCATATAAAGCTTTCTGACGCCTCTCGGCAGACAGCTTTTTGAAAACATAGCGACAAAAGAAGAAATTGCTCAAAACGAGCAATTT